>APFE031572185.1:0-31016 GCA_000404065.3 Pinus taeda | reverse complement strand
ATTTGTCTTTTATATTTCTTAAAATAATTTTTATTTGGTATTTCACATATATAATAAAAAATAATTATATGTCCTTTATATTAGAAGTTTAATTACAGAAATCTGATCATGATACATACCATGTGATTGTGATGTGAGGTGTGTATAACCTTTTCTTGGTCGTTTAGGGGCGTGTAAAACAATGCCAAGAACAGCGCATCAACAGGGACCACTCCATGTTTCCACCACCATATATATATATTGATTTGTCTTTTATATTTATTAAAATAATTTTTATTTGGTATTTGACATATATAATCAAAATAATTATATGTCTTTTATATTAGAAGTTTCTCGACCAATAATTCCAGAAATCTGATCATGATACCTACCATGTGATTGTGATGGGACGTGTGTATAACCTTTTCTTTGTCGTTTAGGGGCGTGTAAAGCAGATGCTTATGTGATGTGATGTGCCATGGGATGAGTGAGAAACGCCAATAATTACAATCTGATACCCACCATGTGATGTGACGTGTGTATGACCTTTTCTTTGTCGTTTAGGGGCGTGTAAAGCAGATGCTTATGTTATGTGATGTGATGTGCCGTGGGATGAGTGAGAAACGCCCTTTACTTTCACTGTTGTCACGTGAAACTTTTGACGTATCTGTCTGGAACTGCGCCTGAACCATTGAATTGGCGCCACAATTTTGTCTTTATTCATCATTACTTCACTGTTTCGTATCGGCGTGGTTTTTATTCATCATTTTTCTAAATACCATGTGAATATGTCGGTAGGACATTATCATTTCACTGATTCGAAAAAGTTTAGAATCTTTAAAAAAAACTTTAAAGCGGTAAATAAAATATGGACAGAGCATGAAGGCTGCAAGGAGTAGGAGGACATTAATGCTGCCTTTCCTCACGCCTAGCAATGGAATTTGACCGTGGTAAATTTCTCGTTACGAGGTGATTTGCTCCTGGGTGGCGAATTTCTAATTATGAGTGATTTGTTGATAAATACAAAATCATTTTTATTTTTTAAGAAATTGGGAAAATAATTTGAAAAAGTGTGAAAACTATCCAACTTAATGAGTAAATTTGTTTTGAAATTCTATTCTTACTCACACCTCAAAGTAACTAATTATTGAAGCTGAGATTCAAACATAAGACATTATATATCATAAAAACAATGCCAGAGAACAAGGCATCCCATTGAGCATGTTGAAAATGGTATAGATACCACTACATGTTTACAACGGAATTTGTGAATTATGGACTTATTGATGGTGTGATGGATAAAAAGAGTCCATCATCGCATGTGTCTACCACTACTTTTTACTCCTTACTTCATCTTTTTTCAAATTGCTTTTTAGTTTTTTGATTCACTTAATTTTTACTGCATCCAAAGTCTTTTTCTTGGCTTTGCAGGGTCATTTACCTGTATTAGTCCCAATCTACTAGATTGTGTGCAAAGATGATGCCACAATAATTTGTATTAGTCTATCTCTCATGTTTTCAACATTAAAGTTAAAGTTGAAACTACTCTTATTTTGTTTATTTGAGTCAAATTACTCTTCATTCTTTAATGCTCTACCCTCCTTGTTTTGTTTATTTGAATCAAATCATACTTTTAGGTATAATACAGGGATAATATTTTTTTTCCATAATATATTTATATTGTAATTTTAGAGTATAGTCATTTCTAAAACATAATCCCTGAAATGCAATGGACGCAGCTGAAGATCACGATGGAAATGGCCATGGCATGGCAATTTTTTTATTTTGTTTTGTTTTTTTGTTTGTTTGTCTAAAACTCTAAAATACACATTAACAGGTTAGCAGTTTCATTATATATATATATAGTCTTTCTGTACTAATTTAAAGAAGACCTTGAATTATTTCTATATATAGTTTATATATATCTATCTCTATATATATATTTATATATATTATATTCTTGTTTCTTTTCTTTTCCTCATTAGATAGTAATTTCTATGAATAAGTGGAAGTAAAATATTTTGTTGAATAACTTCTATTCCCTAGCAAGAATGACATTTGTTATTTCAATTTCCCTAAACTATAGTAAAGAATATTTGGCAATGCCAAGAAATGAAGACACCAATCATATTTTGAAAACAAAAATATCTAATACAGAAAAATGAGATCACCAATCTCTGCAATCTTGTATATGTAATTTTAGATTAGTTTATTTTCTAAATAGTCATTTTAAAAGGCATTAGTTTCATACATACATATATATATAATATAATAATAGATATTCAAATGGGGGTTTGATATATAAATTTAGACATTTTGTATTACAAGTGTTAAATTTGAAGGGTTTTTAGGGAAAACCCTATAGAGATAAGGATATAGATTGAGTTTTAAATGAGTTTGTGTCAATGTGTGACTTTAGTTCTCTTTGTATTTATATCTTAAAAAAATTGTTATATATGTCTCTATATCATAAAAAAAAGTGTCATATATGTCTATAAGCATCAAAATCTATGTTTGATATGCTTTTCAACACATTGCAAATTCTAAGTATACAACTTTTAGCTGAGAAACTTACAAAGATTCATGTCAAACTGGGTTTAAATAAGTATTTGTTGATGTTCGAGTGTGATACTTCATGTTTCTTGTATTCATATGACATATATTATTCCCGAGTGAAAGTTGATGATCAAATATTTATTTTTGTTAAAATAGTCAACAAATTATTTACCAATATGATATGCAATAGACATGTAAAAGCATGTTGAAAAATAACATAAAAAAATTCACAACCAAAATAAACAATAGATTTAAGTGGAAAACCCTACATGAAAAACCATGGGGAAAGATCTATAACTTCTCTATTAAATATAAATTTACAACCATTTGCTCAGCTCCAATTTGATTGCCTTCTCACCCCACACACTAATGTCTGACCAATATTACATATAAATAATCTCTCATCAAATAATCTAGAGAAATATTATTGGCACAATACCATGTGCTATGAAAACCATGGGTCCAAAACCATGGCTCTTCGAGAAGTTTCAAGAAGTCATAATATTACATTATGATTTTGTTTTATTTATTTTATTTGTTTGGTCTCACACACAACAATATTCCACTTGAGACCAAATAAACTTCTCTCTTTGTTACACATCTTTCCCAAGCCTCATTTATCATCTTTGCAATAGGCCACCCAAGTTTCTACAAATATCCTGCTTATCCTTTGGAAAAATCTTTGTTAACACATTAGTTGGATATTTCTCTCTCTTTGTTACACATCTTTCCCAAGCCTCCTTTATCATCTTTGCAATAGTCCAGCCAAGGTTCTACAAATATCCTGCTTATCCCTTGGAAAAATCTTTGTTAACACATCAATTGGATTGTCCTTTGTGTGAATCCAATGATATCTAACATCAATACGCTTTATCTTGTGGTGAAAAGTAGGGTTTTTGGCAAGATGGACTATAATTTGACTATCACAATTCAATACAAACGTCTCTTGTTGCATCCCTAGTTCCTCTTAGAACTTCTTCATCCAAATCACTTCCTTGCATGCATCAGTTTCTTCCATATGCTCAACTTCTATGGTAGAAAGAGCCACTACCTTTTGCAGTCTAGATACCCATGATACTACATTCCCTGCAAAAGTATAAATGTAACATGTTGTAGATCTTCTAGAATCCATGTCCCCTATGAAATCAACATCTATAAATGCTACCAACAAGGTATTAGTACGTCTAAAGCACAAGCAATAGTCGATTTATCCTTTAATATATCTTAAAATCCACTTAACTACATTCTAATGTTCCTTGTCTGGGTTTGCAAGAAACCACTTACTACTCCCACTGAATGGGCAATGTCAGGGCGAGTGCATATTGTAGCATACATAAGACTTCATATTGTATAAGAATATGTAATATTGGAAATTTCTTCTTTTTCTTCAGTAGTAGTGGGGCATTGTTTAGATAATTTGAAATGAGAAGCAAGTGGGGTACCTATATAATTTTGCATCAACCATGTTGAATTTTTCCAATAATTTTCGAAGTTATTGTTGTCGTCATAGCCATAAATTCTTCCTTTTTCTATCACGTATAATTTTCATCCCCAAAATATTCCTTGTCGGTCCTAAATTCTTCATTGCAAAGGCCTTGTTTAATTCTTCTTTTAACCTATTAATCACGATCTTATTCTTCCCAACAATCAACATGTAATCAACATATACTAATAATATAATGAAATTGCATCTTTCATCTCTTTTAATGTATACAAAATGATCTTCATTTAGCCTTTTAAAATTATGATCGAGCATAAAAGAGTCAAATTTCGTATACCATTGATGAGGGGCTTGTTTTAGCCCATAGAGGCTCTTCTTCAACTTGCAACCAATTTTTCTTTACCTTTTGCAATGAATCCTTCTAGTTGCTCCATATATATATCTATATATCTATATCTTCTTCTAAATCTCCATGTAGGAAGGTTGTCTTGATATCTAATTTCTCCAACTCTAAATCTAGAGTAGCTACAAGGCCAAGTACTACTCATATTGACGACATTTTAACAAATGCAAAGATTTTTTTTTGTCAAACCAATACCTTGTTCTTGTCCAAAACCTTTAACCGCTAGCCTTGCTTTAAATCTTTGTTGATTTTCCTTTCCTTCATGTTTTACTTGATACACCCACTTGTTCTTTAAAACATTTCCTCCTTTTGGCCTTTCAACTAAATCCCACGCCTTATTATCATGTAAGGATTTTAGCTCTTCTTGCATAGTTTTTTTTCCATTTGATGTTATTTTGTCCTTCACATGTTTCCTAAAAATAAGAAGGTTCATTTTTATCAATCAATAAAATACATTCGAAGGGATAATACCGTTGCAAAGGCCTATGTGTCCTACTATATTTTCGAATTGATGAGTTTTGTGGTGGACTTTCTGCCGATGTCTGCTAGTTTTGTTGTTCTTCGTGTTCTTCTCCTTGTTGTTCCTCACTTTCATTTTGTTTTAATGACTACTCATTATCTCTTGATGAGTCTTCTTTTAATAGTCGTCGATTTTCCTATTGCTTTGGAATTTCAACAATTTTTTTCTCCTCCACATCTTTTTCATTAGTTTTAAACATTTTTTCTCCATTAAAATTAACATCCCTGCTTCTAATAGCTCTCTTTTTCAAAGGATCCCATAGCTGGTAACCTAACTCATTATGAGGATATCCCAAAAAAATGCATTTTAATGACTTTTCATCCAGCTCAAATCTTTGTTCTTTGGGAATATGCACATATCCTTAACAACCAAATTTTTTTCAAATGAGAATAACATAAATCTTTACTAGTCCATACCTTTTCAGGAATTCCACCATCCAATGAAGTTGTGGGAGACTGATTGATTAAGTTGCAAGTTTTTCAGACAACCTTTGCCCAAAAGTATATAAGAAAACCATAATTTGAAAGCATACTTCTCACCTTCTCCATTATTTTCCAATTCATTATCTCGGTTTTTTCATTTTGTTGTGGAGTGTGAAGAATTGTTTTTACATGCTTTATGCCATGTCTACTACAATATTATTTGAATGCATTGAAGCAATATTCCCCATCATTATATGTTCTAGTACATCTCAGTAACTTGTTAGTTTCTCTTTCAATATGCAAGTGAAATTTATGAAAAATGTCTAAAACTTGATCCTTTCTTTTAATAGGGAAAGCCCACACCTTTTTTGAGGCATCATCAATAAAAATAACAAAATAAGAAACTCCTCCTAGTGATTTTATATTGATTGGACCACAAACAGTAGAATATACTGGATAAAATATTTGTGTATCTCTTTTATGACCATCTCTCATAAATGACACCCTCTTTTGTCTACCCATAATACAATGTTCACAAAATTTAATTATGTACCTTTTATCCTAGGAAAAATGTTTTTCTCAACAAGGATTTTCATTCCTCTTTCATTCATGTGCCCAAGCCTTAAATGTTTCATAAATATGTTGTAGATTCCTCCTTAGCAACACCAATATTAAAATTTCATATTTTTTACTTTATTGTGTAGAGAGTGCTAATTTTCTGCCCCTTTGCAACAACTAGTGAGCCCTTCACAACCTTCGAACCTCCTTTGCCAAAAACTGTGAGGTAGCCTTCATCATCTAACTTCGCAACTGAGATCAAATTCATTATGGTACATATCTAACCTGTTTAAGCAATAAACTACATCCATCTCTTGTCTTTATTAGTACATCCCCTACCCCTTTGATACTACAAAGACTTTTATTACCCAAGTGAACCTTTCCCATATTTCAAGATTTATAAGAAATAAAAATTTCTTTACTTGGAGTAGCATGGTAGGAGGCTCTAGAATCTAAATTCCAGCCACTGTCATGACAAGAAGTATAATACATGCATCTTCATAAGAAACCATAAATAATACCTCACCATATGACGCAATAACAATAATTTCTTCATTGTTGTTGTTGTTGGTTGCCTTTTGCTCATTTTTTTCTCCTTTTAACACCTTGTTTTTTTTTTTTTTTATATGGCAAGGTTTTCCACAATGGTAGAAGCTTATTTTGCCTTGTCTAGACTTTGATCTACCTCTAGATACAGAATGCCATGATTTCCTTCTATATGGTTGTCTTCAGTGGTCACCAAGTGTTAATGCCTCCATATTTGGCATTTCCTCCTTCATAGATTTCCTGCACATTTCTTCATTTAATAAACTATTATAAACATATTCAAAACACAATTTACCTTTTGGTGTCGAATTACTTATTGTGACAATCAAGTTTTTCCAACTATGTGGCATTGATCTCAAGAGTAATAAGGCTTGGATCTCATCATCAAATATAATTTTCAGTGAAGCAAGCTGATTTAATATTAGAAGCAACTCATTTAAATGTTCCACTACTAGACTCCCTTCCTTCATTTTGATATTAAACAATCTCTTCATTAAAAATAATTTGTTGCTTGTTGTATCTTGTTCATATAAATCTTGAATATTTTTCCATAATGATTCAATTCTTTTCTCTTGAGAAACATTGAAATACACCATGTTTGCCAAATATTATTGAATAGTGGCAATTTTATTTTTATCTATCTTCTCCCATTCTTCATCAATCATGGATGAGGGTTTCTTTGATTTACCCTCAATCACCTGGTGCAGAACTTTCAAAGTCAATATATCTTCCATTTTCGATCTCCATATTGTGAAATTAACCCCAGCAAGTTTTTAAATACTTATGAGTGATTCCATTTCAGTCGTCTTTAAATAAATCCTACACAGATCGAATCTCTAAGAAGAAATTTGCTCTAATACCAACTTGTTAAAACACTCAACAAATTAATATATAAGATAAATTTCACATTGTTGATAATGCAATAGATCTATAAAAGCATGTTAATTTAAAATCCAAATTTGAAAAATAATATAAAAACAATTCATACAACTAAAATGAACGATAGATTTACATGGAAAACCCTACAAGAAAAAAATTGTTCTTGCCTTCTCACCCCCACACACATAATGTCTAACCAATATTAAATATAAATAATCTCTCATTGAATAATCTAGAGAAACATTATTAGCACAATACCATGTGATATGAAAACCATCCAAAACCACTGCTCTAGACTTCTTCCAGAAGTTTCAAGAAGTCATAATATTACATTATGCTTTTGTTTTATTTATTTTATTCATTTGGTCTCACATATAACACTTTTAGCTTAAAAAATTGGTGGAGTTGCAACCAAGTTTGTTCAATTGAAACTCTTTTATGTATTTGCATTATGACATTTACACAACCATTTGAAAGAAAAAAAAGTTGTTTATGTTTGTTTTCATAAAATATAACATAGGGTAGAGGTGGGATTTTGTAGGTTTGTTGATATAGTTGTAGTCGATATGGATAGAAGTGTGCATTTCACTAATGCAAGCACCAAGTTTGGATATAAGAGATGGTTTCAGATCTTTTGTAACCAAAAACCTATACCAGACTTCTGAAATATGATCCCATAACAAAGAAGACTATTTTTACTCGATATTCTTGGGTTTGCAAATGGAGTTGCTATTTCATTGAAGGAAGATTACAAGCTCGTATGTGAGACATGGAAGTAAGTAGATATTGTAAGTACTATGTACATTAGCTTAACATTGATTCATCATATACAACACAAATTAGATCAAAGACTATAAAAAAAATATTCATCCATTTTTTTATTATCATAAAACATTGCTTCTGTCTCTACTCAATTATGTAAAAATATAGATATAAAAGTTAGATTGTTTTGTCTTCCAATAAATAATTGGATAATATAATGCTTAGATTCAAATGCCTAAAACATTGGCTCAAAGCGATAAGCTTGTAAGCACAAAAATCTTCATAGAGAATTTGCCAACATAAACTAATTATGTCACAATCCATATCTCTTTTGCCTAAGCGATTCACTGAAATTCAAACTTTTCCTAAGAAAAAGAGAATCCAAATTTCCACATATTTTATTTGAATTAATTGATTATATCTATGAGATTAGAATCATGTAAATAAGGAAATTAAAATTACCATACTAATTCTATTTTGTGTGATTCTTTTATCATAGTTTGCATTTGCATATAAATGTCGAATGACAAAGAAAACTTCATTGAGTTCAACATCATGTTTTGTAAACTTTCATAAGTATTTGGATAACATGTTGATCTATTTTTTGTGTGAAGTGTTGAACTTTAGTAGAAAATAGTTGCTCTTAATTTATAAACAAGTGTGCAACCATTAGCCCTAATAACTCCAAAGACCCTTTGATGCCATAATTGTTATAATATCTATAGATTCTATGACCATTAACTCATGATCTTATTAAAACTTAATGTTGCTAATGGTTGATTTCAAGGTTAATGGTTGCATACTTGTTTATAAGATGACATATTTTATTCTAAAACCAATGAGTATCATTCTTTACTTCCAACCCCAATCATTCTTTTGATTTGTTTTAATTTTAAAATTATAACAAGATTGTCAAAGTAGAAGTCATTGCATAGTCTATGCTGTAAGGGGGTTGTGCATAATTTTTTTGAACAATACTTACAATAAAGTACTTTTAATATTTCCCAATTGATTTTAATTTTAATTTGATTGTTAATTTGGTTATTGAGAAATTTTGATATAAAAAATAGAAAATATATTACTATTATTAATTATAAAAGAATAATTAGATTCATGATTCAATAATTCATTTGTGTTATGGCCATTTTGGTTTTTTAACTTATGATAGATATGTGAAAAATTTAATACAATGGAAATTTATTAAGGACAACTTTATTGGTGAAGGGTTAATTGATTATCAAAACATCACTCTTGAAGTGCAAAATTTTAAATATAATGTTTTTTTACAAGAAGCATAAAGATCCAAAACATAAAATAAAAAAAACCATTTGACGGATCAAAAGGAATCCAAATTCCAACTCTAACCAGGGCTAAGCTAAATACTCATAAGGGATTTACTTTTATTGTTATCACATAAAACTTAGATGGCAAGCTAATTGTCAAGAACTTTTTTTTAGGAGCATTGTAATATTTAATGTTGTTGTTGTTTTTTTTTTTAATCTACATTTAGTCATAACTTTTTTCAATTTTATTGTTTTTAATGAATTTAATGTCTTAAATTTTTTTGGAGTGATTTTATAGATTACCATAGTCAAACTTTCATTTAAAATCTCCATCAAATTTTAAATAAAAATATACAAAAATATTTCAAGTAAAATATATTATTTATATTTAATAATTTAGGTTGTCCTTCCTCCCTTCTTCAATTTATAATATATTCTTAAAAAAAAAAAAAAAAAAATCTAGGTGCTTAGTAGGTGGTAACCACTAGTAAGTCTACACATTTACAATTTTGCTCCTACATAAGTACTAAGGAAAACATCAATAATGGTGGGAAGTAACTCCTAGTAAGTATATTTATTTACATCTTATTCCTATCCATTTTTATGCAAATATTTCCTTAAATTATGGTGGGAAGTAACTAATGGTAAAGATTTTATTTACCAGATTATGATCTATCTTCGAGAATGAAAGTTTTTTTACAAAGCTTAAGAATAAAAATTCACTACACAAATACCTAAATATCATCCATGAATATTGAAACCATATCCATAAATTATGCATAAAACATGTGAAGCAGAAATTTTTCAAAGTTAACATTATAAGTTGTATTCTAAAGTAATGGTAGTCAATTCCTAGAATCATGCCTTGGCAGTGACACATGTGAAGCATAAATTTTTCAAAATTAACATTATAAGTTGTATTCTAAAGTAATAGTAGTCAATTGCTAGAATCATGCCTTGGCAGTGACTAATAAAGAATGAATATGTTAATAAACCTACTTCACTTCACTGTCTTAAATAAATTTAAAATATATTAAAGACTTTAATATTGAGAATAAATTTGGAATTTAATAATAATCAATAATATATATTTTTTATTATAATGTATAAATTATTTTATTTTAATGGAATTTTATTTTTTCTAGAGAAAAAAAATACTTGTAATTATATTCATCAAATAAATAAAACAAAATTAAAATGCATTTAGAAAATAAGTTTCATGGTAATGAGATATAAAGTAAAGAAAACAATTGAAAAAATATGGAAAAAAATATCATACAACAATGTTACATGCAAGAAGGATCATCTAACTTCTCTTTTACCGTCCGTCTGGATTTGGATTAATAAGAACCAAAGTGAAATCATGTCTCAAAGACTATGGTAAAAGTTATTTGTTAATCCAAACTGTGATGTACATGTGGTCGTTTGGTGCCCCACATCTCATCAAAAACATGTAAAAAAAATCATTAAATCTTAACATATATGATTAATAAATTTATATTTAATTATTAAATAAAATATAATATAAGGTTATCATTTTTGATATCAAGTATAACTTGTAAGATATTTTCATAGCATTATTTATCCTTTTCTTTATTTGATTATGCATTGTAAATTTGTAAACTTGTTAGGTATGAATTATATGACATGTTATATTTTAACATATTTTTAATAAAATGACATAATATATTATTCATTAATTTTATAAATTTAGTTGGTATATTATATAGGCCAAATAATATGACTAATTATTTATACAAAATTTGTCTAGTTTTGAAGGCCGTTTTCTAAGTCTATTTTTCTCTCATCCAAACTCGGTGATATCTTGACTTTAAGTCTAGCTTGGTGAAGTATTTAGATTGTTGTAAGTGATCCAATTGATTATCTGTTCAAACAAGGGTTACATGTTCTTCAGTATAATTTTGCTTAACAACTGTAATAAAACCACATCACAATGATGATGGGTGACACACATGGTGAGGCACTCAATAAAATGACACCCTATTCTAGTAATTGTTAAAGTTGTGTCTTCACCACACTTGCTTCTTAACATACTAATTTAACAATCCAATGTTTGGCAACGATGAGTCTGGCAACAACTACATTCCGTACTCCACTTCACTCTTGGGAAATAACCCTTTAGGCTCCCAAAACACACCCCTATATGCCTATAGAAACTCTTCCAAATATTATTTTTGTTCCGTAGTACACCCCTCTAGGGATGAATTTAATCTCATTGACTCTTTTACACATTGATTTTCCCTTAAAAGCATTAAATCATACTTCTTGTTAGAACTAATTAGTTTATTGGCTTGGTTGACACTTATGAGTAAATTATGGGATTTCCATAGTGTGCATTGATGATGAATGATTTACCATCCTTCATGAGGCAATATTTGTTGGTTATTTGCATGGATATGTCATCCCACATGTACATATAGGGACTTCCAAAAACCACTTCGCATACATCAAGGGGAACTACATCTAGTTCTACTTCATCAATAAATTTAGCACTAGTAACAAATCTAATTTTGCATTATTTGGTTACCTTTATTTTTGCATCCTTAGTTACCCATCCCAATGGATATGAGCTTGGATGATCACAAAATTAGAATCCCAATTTTTTTACCAACTCTATTGCAATGAGATTCACCAGTAATCTTGAGTGGAAAAGAGCATCAATTTTTGTCTTCTTGACTTGTATCTTTATACAAAAATGTTTGGTCATTTCCTTCTCTTCTTGTTGTTAAAGGCGACTAAAATTCACCCCCTTCTACATTGATGTGTATATAATCTTCTCATCCACGTCTAAGTTGCTTTCCACCTAATTTCTTGAATTAGTGGCCATGATATTTTTCTTCTTAGCACCTTTCTTTTTGTTATTCGTTTTGAGCTCTAGATGCAACTTCCAAAACTTCTCCTCTATATGACTATCAATGTTAGAGTGGTTGCAGTGGTTGTTAGGCTCATTGCACTAGTATTCTAGGGTTGTTATCTTTTCTTCTTTTTTTCCCTTTCACTTCTTCTTCCCCTCCTTAAAAGCTCCTTGGTGCTCCTTCTACTTTGACCCACTTATTTTCCCTTTTTTCTTGCCTATTTTCTCTAGATATTGTGATTGTACACAAGGTTTGTCCACCAATATGGGTTTGAACAACATCAATTGCTTCCATATATGGTTTTGTAGACCCCTCAGATATTTGACGTGCACATCTGGGTTCTTTGGGGAGATACCCAACATTGTGGTCATGTTTCTAAATTTTGTGGTGTACTCCTATACATTATACCCCTACTTCTGCTTTAAGTGATGCCACCGGATCCATTATTACTCTACATAACCCATAGGGTAGAATTGTGGTTTTATGAAAGTTTCTAAATACTCCCACTTATTCACTGGTGGATCTCCCTCTAACCTTAGGGTGTCCATGTGTTTTCCCCCAAGTCAGGGCACAACCCTCTAATTTCATCTAAGCAAATGAAATCATATGTTCTTCCTCTATATGATGAACATTAAAATAGAATTCTACCTTTTGCATCCAGTAATTTAAATTTAGAGCATCAATATGACCTTGATATGGCTTTATGTTGACCTTTTCTTCCATATTGAATAAGGATTATGAATTATTCACAACAAAACTAGGTTGATCCTTTTTAGGTTATTTCTTAAATTTCCTCTTTGGTTCTTCTTAATCTACTGATTTCCCATCTGATCCGACCTCCATGTTAGAAACCCTATCTTCTTTGAATGTATTGAGCTTATTTGTCAAGGACACCATGAGGAGGTTCACATTACGATTTATATCTATGACCTATGCTTCCAACCATTTAAACCTCTCATTTGTAGGATCTTGAAGGTTATTAACAAATTTGTTAGCCATGGATGTGGTTTTATGATTTTTGGTTTAACATACTTGGATTCCTTGAAACTCCCCACAATATACCCAAAGAAAATTGATTTGATAATTATATGATCCAAAAATTTCCATGGATATTCCACTAAATAGCTCATCGCAAAAAATATGATAAATTTATACTAAAAATATGAAATCTATATTATGAGAGTTATTTTCCTTAGAGTTATATATTTATTAAGTTATTTTTTTTATAAATGTAATATAGAAAATGAAGAAAAAAGAGGATATACAAAAAATAAATTACTCACAACCATAATAACACAGGATATGACCTAGGAAACCTTTTCGAGAAAAAACCCAACTTGAAGGTGAGGTTGCTTTTCTCCCTCTTTCTCTAAATGGAAATGGATGTTAGTACTTTTGGTATGTGGGATGCTACTAAGCAAAAACCCTCTATTTTTTCTCTCTCACTATCCATTTTTAGCTATTGTGTTTATCTATGCAACAAAATGCACTCAAATAGAATAGACCCCTTTTTCCTCCTAGTGGCTTTGTTATAACATATCCTGATATCCTACTAGTGGTTAAGCTTGACTCCTTAAACTCTTAACTGGTGTTACAACATCAAGTCTTTCAAAGTATTCTTCATCATGATCATGTGGGTAGCCCCTTTTCCATGAATAATGATGTTTGATGTGGCATCTTCTCAAATCATGGTGGCAAAACACAAGATTTTTCATTTTTTGTTATTTTTGGAATCCAAAACTAATTATCCGAAATGAAAAAGGAGATGTGGCCCTAGTGAGAACAACTGAATTACGTAGATATGATCGGCATGGTGAGAAGCCAGTGGCTCCCATACTACATAACCTGGATGCGGCGGAGACACTGATAGAGATAGAGCACAACCTTGAGATGTTGACTTTGGACATCTTGAATGTCGTGATAGATGATCTGCCTCTCCGCTACCAGAGGCATACTGCAGAGGTTCCTGGAACTATTAGCCATTTTCTATGACGAGTAGCTCATGTTATTGTAAGCTACCATAATCATCATCATGCGTAGTCACTAGTTTGAGGGCTAGATTTTTTTTTTGATGATGTATCAACATGTTTGGGAAATAAAGGCCATGGGATCTCATGTCTTTTTGATGAATTTTTTTGTAAAAGGCACACTATTTATAGAATCTTATCTAATGAAAACTACTAATTCTATTTCTATCTATCTTGTACAATATATAAATGAATATTGCATTGATTTATTTACAAATGTTTTACAAGTTCCAATTTAACACATAATTAGCTAATGCATATGTTAATGTGTTTAAATTTCTCGGAATATGTTTATACTCAATATAATCAAATTCCCTTTGAAAGAGGTGAACCCGTAAAAACATCCTTAACACAGAAGCACTTCTAACTGAATAAAATCATTTAAATGTAATACCACGAGTTACAAATCTAACTTAAAGATCAACCGACGAATTCCAAATGCAATGACATCAAATAATAGCTCAATCACTGTGTTATATTCTACAATATTGTTCATTGTTCGACTAACTCACGTGTTGGCGAATAAATGACCCAGGTTGCGGAAGACAAATTCCAAGTACTATGACTATGTTAGGTCCCTATACTACTAGTGTAACCCCTTATTTTTATTAGTGCAACCCCCTTACTATATTTTTGTGCCCATGTAGTACCCATATTGTTATTATTGTGCCCCATAGAAGCCCACTATTGTTATTGTTGTTCCTTTACATTATTATTCATATGTCAGCTCTGATTATATTATGACCCCTTAGACTCCTACATATAGAAAGGAGGTGTTGTCATTTGTATCATCTAAGAATTGTTCATTTGTGTAATGTAAAGGAGGTTTCCCCCTCGAAGAGGCTGATTTCTAAGGTATTGATCTTTCTTTTCTATCTTTTTGTGAGATGGTTTCATAACATTTGGTATCAGAGCTTTGGATTCTAGGGTTTCACTGCTCCAAACAGGTCATCACGAAATTTTTTCTATAACTTTTTTGCTACGAAGTTTCAAACGCTTAAAAAAAACCCATTTGCGACGCGATCGTTCGAAACCTCGGGTCTGAATTTCATATTTTTTCTCGCTATATTTCGGAGATATGATATGATGAAGTTAGCATTTTTGCAAGCTCTAGAAGTCCATCTCAAACAGGTCATCGTGGCATTTTCGCTATAAATTTTGTTCTACAAAGGTTCAGACTCCAAAATCTTTCTGAAGCTTAGTTCTGAATTTCAAATCTTGTCTCGCTATATTTTCGGAGATATGATCCAAGGAAGTTAGGGTTTTTGCAGACTCCTGAATTACATCCCAAATAGGTGACCTTGGAAAAATCAGCATAACTTTCTCTCTAAGCATCAGATTGAAATTTCGTAAGAAGTTACAGAAAGAGAACAAATTGCAGTTTTCTGTGTATTGGTTTCAGGTCCGAAGTTCGAAACAGTGACAGGTGGCACATTGTACAAGTTGACTGTACTGAAAAAGTATATAATCAGGTCATATTGGGAGATTGGGCATAACTCTTTCTTGGAGAATCCAATTCCGATCAGACTGGTGGCATTGGAAAGAGGACACAAAGGGCTACCGTAGTTCTTGATTTCAGAATTTGGAGATTTGAAACTACATATTTACATTCATTTCAATATCGAGCTATTAAAAGAAAGAAAAAGAGATATGAGGAAGTTTGATGGCAAGGATCCGGTAACATGGATACTATAGATGGAGCAATATCTTGATCTACATGATGTGCAACTATTACAAAAGGTATGTATTGCATCTTTATTTTTAGAACTGAATCAGTTTGTATCGTATAGAGGGTTTTGTTCTCGTAAAGCACTTGTCACCTTGTCAATTTTCACGAAGGAAATGATAGCACATTATGAGGAGACAAAGAGCAACACCTTCATTAGCCAATTGATAAATCTCAAACAAAAGGGTTGTTGTAGCGGCTACAACCACCCTCCAAAATTTTGGCCTGCACTAATTTCGGAGCCTCCCTTGGAGAGTTTCACTTGATGAATGCACACTCAGGTTCACTCCGTGAGCTCAAGTGAGTCTTTACATTTTCCTTGATTGTTTTTTTGCACTCAAGTCTCTGCATGTTGATGTCTAAGTCATGCTTGCATCTGTTTTCTAGATATGCTCAAAGTCTTTGCTTTGTATGTGTTTGTTGTGTTCGCCATGAAGGCATCTATTGCACTCACACATGAAGTCATATTCACTGTCGCACAAGCGTCGTCTCGATCATGAACGATCGATCATGAGTGTCACACTTGTTGCTTGCATCGTCAGTTAGTCATGTTGAACATGTGTGTCCGGATGGTTTAATCACCTATGCATCTTTTGACTATTCACACACTTAGTCATTTTTACTTAAGTTTTAATGACCAGACTCCTCACTGACAGCCGGACCATCACCTTGCTTTCGACTCAATCGACTGTCAACCAGAGAAGCGCACAAGCACCAAGATAGCTCTTTCAAGTTGTGCTACCCACAAGTAATTCAATCAACACTCATGCTAACCACCTAGATAGTCGGCCAGTTGCTCATCTCAGAAATTGTGAAGTGCTCATGAGCAGGCCTCCCGTTGCCCATCAGTCAGCTCAACTCTGAAATTGTGCAAAGATGATCAGCAAGCCAGCTTCCCGACCTTAATGTAATTTTCCCAGCCAACATCTCCTAGCAGTAGACTGCCTGTTCCCTCAAGGAATTATGCAATTTCTACTGTCAATGACTGAGAAACCAAGTGGTAGTTCCCTCTAGGAATTTTGCAAGTCTGGCTACCAATGACTGAGCAGCCAATTGGAAATTCCCTCTTGGAATTGTGTAAGTCTAGCTCCAAGTGACCCAAGTAGCCAATTGGCAGATCCCTCTAGGAATTGCGCAAGTCTGGCTACCAGTGACCCCAGCAGCCAAATAATAGTTCCATCTGGAAATTACACAGATCTAGCTGCCAGTGACCCTAGTAGCCAACTGGTAGTCCCCTTTGGGAATTGCGTAGTTCTGGCTGCCAGTCTCCCAGGCAGTTCCCCAGAAAAATTGCGCAATCCTTTCCTGTTAGCCCTTCATGCAAACCCGACCCATTCCTCTAGAAAACTGTGCAGATTTGACTGTCCAGCCCCTGCTAACTGTTCATTCTGGAAAATACGCAGAGCATACCTTCCTTTCCCTCCTGCAGCCCAGACTGTCCCTCCCAAATTTTTTGCAATTTTGCCTCCCAACCGAGCCATACCTTGCAGACAGTCACTGTCGACTCTGATTGTCTGTCTCCATCCTTCAGTGACTCTTGCATAGTTTTCATCAGCAATTTCTCGGAGCCATCATCCCGCATCACAACCTTGCTGCCTCTCCCAGTCACCCGCATCCGAATGATCATGTGCATGGTAGACTAGGGGGTTTTGGATTTCACGTTGTCTCGTCATGAATGACTGCAGGTATAGGTACACCAACAAACATGTCAAGACGACGAATGGGATGAACGAAGGGAGCACAAGCAGATGGACAGGTTCACCGACGGACGAACAAATGAAGCATGTGAAGCGAACGAATGTGACAAACATGCACCTTCACGAACAAGTGAACCTGTCAAGCCTTCCAACATGAAAGCAAGGAAGAACATGCTAGAGCCTCATCAAGAAAACCAAGGACCATCACAGACTCCGTGCACTTCGCCACGCAGAGGTGAAGCTATGATACACCATGAAGATATCCATCACTCAGCAACACTGTAGTTTGACATGCACTCCAGTAGAAACACGAATGTACCAGCATTGTCTTGTTAAGTCACGTTGAGTCAAGTCATGAGTCATGTTGCCCACATCTTCACTAACGGCTTATTGTCAATCAATGTGATGTAACGTGGAAGTCCAAGAGACCCACTTGTGAACAAGAGTCATGCAAGTCAAAAAGTCATGGAAGTAGAACAGTCATGAGGGTAGTTGAACAACCACAAGGGTCAGTTTCACCCTTGGCTATAAATACGCCCTCATTTGTACATAGAGGAACTTTTCACCTCAACTCCTCCCACATAGCCGAGAGAGTCTGTAATATTTTCTTTGAGGAGTAAGTAGTGGCTCCAATGCCCCGTTGACGGGTTTAGTGATGTATGGTGTAATGATGTGTCTTGGAACTTTCGCTTAATTCAAAAACCTGTTAACAGGCCAACACGTTTTCACACATGTATTGTATTTGTTGTAAGACTAATCTTTAACACTAGTAATGCATGTTGCTTTAACCATGTGTTCTACATCTGAACTGATTCATTTGTTGTAATGCATCATTTTCACTCTGTTCCCCTCATAGTGAAAGAACCATTGACACAAGTACACTTACACTCACCAAGCACACAAATCTCACTTCCTAAAGATAAAGCAGACCACTCTCCTGTGTTGACAAGCAAGAGTTGAGGCAAATCCTTAGGACAATGGCAACTAAGCCATCATACCGGATGGGATTCCCACATCAAACAGTGTGAGGTCTAGTTGGGACTTCATACTGGGGTGATATCGTAAATGTTGGTGGGTCCAACATCGTCAATAAGGGTTCAATGGAAAAGCACATTGAGGAATTCCAAAAATTGAATATAAGGGTAAATGATATTCTAGAGAAGCAGAGGATTAATGTCTTCATAGGGACTTTAAAAGATAACATCCAAAATGAGGTTCGCTTTTGGGAACCTGATTCAGTGGAGAAGGCATACAGGTTGGCAAGAAAAGTGGAAAGAAAAATTATGGCAACAAGGAAGTCTACCACTCACAACTATAAAGATGGAAGTGTTGGTTCTCCTAACCTTCCAAAACCTACAAGGTTGACACCACAACAATTGGAAGAAAAAAGAGCAAAAGGGCTTTGTTACAATTGTGATAGCAAATACATTAAACGTCATAAGTGTGCTGAGAAGAAATTATTTTACATAGATTATGAAGAGGAGGAACAAAAGGATCAAGAAATTGTAGAAATTCTGCAAATTCTCTACAAATCCCACTCTAAGACCATGTAGAAAATCTTATTGTAGATTAACCTGATAATGCAATATAACCAAAGAAAAATTCTATAACCTACTTCTACTATCAATTTGTGGAAGATTAAAGATTGAGCAAGATCGAGCTGAACACATATAACCAGAAGAAGAAGAATCAATGCACAATACACATGAAAAAACTTTGGGCAAAGCCTCAGCTAAAAACCCCACTATCTATATTGTCATACAAGGTGGAAATACATCAGAATTATACAAAGCCTTAGCTCTCACAGCTAGCCATCTCTCAGTACAATCCTCCTAGATGCTCACAGGCAATCAAAGCTTCTCACAAGCCTTCCTCTCTTCCCTCCAAGCTCCTATTTCCTTGCGTTGTTCCTCTGGGATGATCTTCTCCAACCAAGTGGAAAATTAATCTCTCACACTGATCTCACACCCTGTATGAACTTCGCAATCCTCAAGGAATCTTACCTTGACTGCATGCAAGAGTTTCCTTTATAGGAAAACACATGCAACTGATAGTATACTATCCTTGACATTTAGCTCAACTGGGTCTTTCTCATAATAGACATGCATGAGTTTTTGATGAGGGAATCTTTAGTTATCTGGAGTACACTGGTTGGGTGCATGCCTGCATCAACTGATTGATAACTCACAATTAGTTCCTCAAACAGTTTGGAACTAATTTAACTAGACTTTACTCAGTAAACTGAGCTAACTAATTACAGCTCAAATATAACTCAATCTTATCTCCTTAATTTAAGGGATAACTGTTGCATGACTGAAGAAGGACTTCTAACTTGAATTTCTCCAACTAATTAATCCATAACGAATTAATTAATTATTTCCAAGCAGCCGGTGAGACTAAATTTGATTTTAATTCACAATTTTAATTCAAGGAAAAATTAAAATTGGAATATTCTAGATTCTATTTTTATCATTTCTTGTTGCTATTTTCAACAGAAACATTAAGATAAGAGGATATACACCAGGAACCAACCCTAGAGAAAGAAGAAATTAATTTGACCATATCTTGTACTACATTGGCAGGAATTACCACTCCTCAAACTCTCAAGATAGAAGGATATATCAAGAAGAAGAAGGTTCAAGTAGTGAAATATGAGGAAGAAAAGGATACTCACCAGGAACCAAACCCAGAGAAAGAAGAAATGAATCTGACCATATCTTATAATGCATTGGTAGGAATTACCACTCCTCAAACTCTCAATATAGGACATATCAAGAAGAAAAAGGCAATAGTGTTGATTGATTCGAGTAGTACCCATAATTTTATTCATTGTAAGATAGCCAAGGAATTGAATTGCTTCCTATATCCAGCACCAGAGTGTCAAGTGATGGTTACAAGTGGAGGAACCATAAATTGATCTAGAAAGTGCCATAATATCAAGCTATCCATGGGAGAATATGTGTTGAATAGCACAATGCTTTCCATTCCAATGGTTGGTGTTGATGTTGTACTAGGAGTCCAATGGCTACAATCCTTGGGTACAATAGTTTTTAATTTTCAAGAACTTTTCATGAAATTTTCTTCAGAAGGAAAGGAAGTTGAATTAAGGGGTATCATAGGGAAACCAGGGAAGATAATCAGCACTAAAGGAATTACAAAGCTTCTAAAGAAAGAACAATGAGGCGTAATTGCACAATTATGTTCGCTAGAGGTTCTCACACCAAAATCATCTATTTCTCTAAATCTCCAAAAATTCGTGGGCAATAATTCCAAGGTATTTGAGACTCCCAAAGGCATCTCACCTATTCATGATCATGATCATGCTATTCATTTGATTCCAGGAAGTGTTCCTCCAAACATCAGGCCTTACAGATATCCATATGCCCAAAAGAGTGAAATTGAATGTATGGTTACAAAAATGCTTAAGGTTGGTATAATTATCTAACCAAATTCGATAAATGAAGCAAGGGATGAATGGAATAATGACAAAGCAGGGTGGGAACTCATTCAAAAGTTGCAAAAGATCATAGTTCAAGCAATATTCACAGAACTTGAAAAGGAAGGAAAAATCATATTGGAATCTGAAGTAGTTACAGAACCAAGAAATCGACAGCTACGAAATCAATCAATTTTAGAGTATCTCATCAAGTGGAATAGCTTATAGCCTGAAGATTCCACATTGAAGGATGATAATTTTATACAGAAGCATTCAGAACTACTCAAGCTGAGGAAAACACATTTTGAAGGAGAGGGACATGTTAGGTCCCTATACTACTAGTGTAACCCCTTATTTTTATTAGTGCAACCCCCTTATTATATTGTTCTGCCCATTTAGTACCCATATAGTTATTATTGTGCCCCATAGAAGCCAACTATTGTTATTGGTGTGCCTTTACATTATTATTCTTATGTCGGTTCTGATTATATTATGACCCCTTAAACACCTATATATAAAAAGAAGGTCTTGTGATTTGTATCATCCAAGAACTATTCATTTGTGTAATGTAAAGGAGGTTGTCCCCTCGAAGAGGTTGACTTCTAAGGCGTTTATCTTTATTTTCTATATTTTTGTGAGCTAGTTTCGTAACAGACTAGCACCATCAATGAAGCCAATGTAAGTCTGAAGGAACGTCGAAATCTAAAAATCAAGTGTAACACAAGATAAGTAGGAGAGTAGCAGAAAATCGAAAAAATCTGCTAAAAATGTCACACATAAACTATGGTACAATAATATAAAATTGTTTCACCGAACAATCTAAGAATAATATCTCTTTAGGTAAAGACCATTTCTGGGATTTACCAAAGGAATTTTGTCATAATCAACTAGTTCATAGGCCCCTTTTGTTAGTGCAAGTTTTACAATATAAGGGACATGCCACATAGGCTCAAACTTACCAACACCTAACTTATCGTGCCCTTCATCATAGACCAAGACTAAATCACCTTCTCCATTACGAACGAGGTTTTACATTCTGATCATATTGTGCTTCAACTCATTTCTTTTGGGCCTCACTAGATAATGAACCATCATGGTAAGTCTCATCAAGATGTGCTAAGTATAAGAAACGTTCTTCTTCAATATAATGGCTGCTAATAATTCAATTGTCAGCTTCAAAGATGGTATCTCCCATTCAATCGGTAGAACTGCTTCCATGTCGTAGAAAAGCTGGAAAGGAGTAAAACCAGTATAAAGCATTAGATGCCAATCTCGTTTATGAGTCCCGATAATCCGTTTAATCATGCTAGTTAAAACCTTGCTAACAACTTCCACTTGGCCATTTGCCTGTAGGTAATAAGGAGTAGAACCGTCATGACACAGCCTAGATTTGTGGTAAGATTGGTCATTATATAGTTCCAAAAATGGATACCATGGTCTGTGAAGATGGTTTATGGAACTCCAAACTGATCAATTATATGATTGAACACGAAAATGGATGTTGTTTCACCGTCATCCTTATATATAGGCATCACGTTGGCCCATTTTGTAAAATAATATACCACAAGGATAATGTACCCATGCCCCCGACCGAGTGAGGGTTACATGTAAGAAAATCAATGCCCCTTTTAGAAAAAGTACAGACAAAAATTATTGGGTGAAGAGGAGTTGGATGTGCACATATTTTTTTTATCATAGATTTGACAATTATGGCATTTATGGACCGCAATTATACAATCTTTAAACATAGAAGGCCAGAAATACCCTATGCACAGGATCTTTTGGTCAGTGGAAAATCGTGACATATGATCACCACAGACTCCAGAATGGAAGTCATTTAATTCCTTTTTGGCTTCCTCATGAGTTAAACATTGTTGGAAAATAGAATCGACAAATGGATGATAAATTATATCGCCAACGATATCGTATTGTTTGGATTGCTATGATATATAATGACGATAAGTTTGACTCAATTATGGCCGAAATGTCTGCGTCTGAAGATAAATGATGATATCACCATACCATGGATATAAAGTACTGATTAGAAAGAGAGATTCGTCTTGAAGAGAATCCTCTGCCACATTTTAAGTTTCAGTATGGGGAAAGTCACACAATAGTTTAGAAAATGCCAATGATTTCATAGATTTGGATTTAATAAATTCCAAATCAAATTCTGGTAGGATGACTATCCATTTGGAATACTTGCCCCCCAACAATTGTATACTGAGAATGTAAACCATGGGGTTGGAATCAGAAATCACAGTGGCTTTTGACAATAAATTGTAGAGATTGAAACATTGGACAACTTGAACAGATGCCAAGGCCAATTTCTCCACATGTGCATGTTTTGCTTCAGTTTTGTTCAAATTACGACTCGAGTAATAATATATCATATTCTCTTCATTCGATTCGTCTTCCTGAACTAGAACCATGCTAATGGTGCATCGAACGCAACTAAGTATAAAAATAATCTTGGTGATAATCTGGAGGATGCAACAATGGTGTATGGTTCAATGCATATTTAAGTGCGTCAAAGGCCTTTTGAGCCACTTCATCCCAGATAAATGAGATGCCCTTTTTCAAAAGTCGAGTAAAACCTTTAGTCAACTCAACATAGTTCTAGATAAATCGACATAGAAAGTTTACCTTCTCTTGCAAAATTTGGAGTTGGTGAAGATTGGAAGGAGGCAGACTTAAAATAGCCTCAACCTTCAACGGATCGACACAAATGCTTTCATTTGAAATGAAAAATCCTAGAAATCAACTAGATTGCACACAGAAAACACACTTATGTGGATTCAAGTAAATATTGTAATGATGAAATATGATAAATATTGCTCTCAAATGCATTGGATGGTATTCCCGTCTTAGTGAACGAGCTGACAACTCATCCAAATAAGGCTGCACAATATGCTTGATCTTGTGAAATGCATGACATTTCCCGTTGAAAATTTGGACCAACGTTCTTCAAACCGAATGGGACCTTTTGATAGGAAAAATTCCCTCATGGGTAGTTGAATTTGGTTTTGTGTTGATCAGCTGGGAGTATGTTGATTTGATTGTAGTCAGAAAATCAATCCATAAATGAAAACATTTCATTTTTGGCACATTCATTAATTATTTGATTGATATATGGAGTAGGATAATTGTCTTTTGGACAAGCTTTATTGACATCCCTATAATCAACACATACTCTAATGGTTTCGTGTTTCTTATTAATAGGTACGATGTTGGATACCCAATCAGTTAAGGGAACCAGGTAGATGAAACCTACTTTGAGCAATTTATCGATCTCATCTTTAATCACAACAAATTTTCGTGAATGCACTAGATATAATCATTGTTTGATAGGTTTGGCATCCGGGTAAGTCTTAATTTCATGTACTACAATGCTTGGGTCAATTCCTGGCATTTCCTCATACGACTAGGCAAAAATGTCGTGTAATTCTTGAAATAGGGACTTATATGTTTGAATTTCTTTGATTTAGCATGAGGCACATATGTAATTCTTGTTTTAATTGAGATGCCAATGGTAATCGTTGTAGATATATTCCCCAAATTCCTTTCGGACTTAGTTTGAAACATTGAAATGGGTGATTCTAGACTATCAACTATCTCAGGTGAAAACATAGTTGAAAGATCATTCTTGATTTTATTAGGGTCAGCTAGAAAAGATGAACAATGATGGTAATCATTCCATGGAATTTCATCTGAATTCATGACCTCCATGATAATTTCATCAGTTGGAAACGTATAATCGAAAGGATCAAAGAGTGAAACCGGTTATAACCATGGTAAAGGAGAATAACCTTCATTGGTCATATCCACTCAATCAATATCAAAAGATGAAGGGTCAGAAAAATATTGTACCACCTAATGATCTAATTTGAAAGGGCTCAAAGGCATCTCATCCCCATAGGAGGCTAATTCAGACTCTAAAGGCACTATCCCCGGATCAAAAGATTCCATAGTGCATGATGTAATCATGTTAACCTCGGCGATATTAGAAGGAAAATTCGGTGGAGGAATTGCAAAGGTTCCCACCAGTGATGAGACTTTGAGTAAACCAACACCATATCCTCATAAAGAGTATTTTTTTCGACTAGAGTTAGGGTCTAAAGTGTACTAAGACAACTGGTCTACTTTGACAATTTTCCCTTTGTGAGGAAACTGTATAATTCGAAATAACAATGAGACCACTGCTGGCATAACATAGGGCCAACTTCGACCAAGAAAAAGGTCACAATTGAGTTGAGCATCAAAAACTTCAACTTCGATGGCAACCATTTTTCCCCCTAACTCTGGGAAATCGTTCAAGACCCCATATGGACGAAAACCACTTCCATCAAAGGCTTTCATAGTGGTAGGTAACTAATTGATGGTTGGTGAACCTAAAAATTTGCAATAATAAATAAACTAAATACATGTAGAAGCTCCTTCGTCAACAACTTTGTGAAATACTCATCTAGTTTTAACAAAAACTAGAATCTAGAAAGCCAGTTGATGAGGAAGTCTGAGAATATGACTCTTAAGATCAAAGATAAATAGGTTAGAATCCTATGGATCAATGGATCCTATGGCTGGATATAAAAATATTTTGTTGTGTTGGGCATGTTTGCAACACCTCCAGAGTTGACATTAAGGAAGGAGACATAGCCAAGTCTTCAACAATGTTGTAATTTTGTGCAGCCCAAGCATGCGAGTAGAAAGATGATTTCCGAAGCACACCTTTGCGACGTGGTCAGATCATCATGTAAGGATTTAGTTTCTCGATCTATAATGGTTCATAAGGAGGAGGAGGAATTGAATAGGAAGTTTGACCAAATGAACTAACCTCATTTCCATTGTCAACAAGACACTTAGACCTGTAATATTTCGATCTCGTAGCTACCATAACTTCTTTTGAAGACATTGTCATGATATCTTGTGATGTGGAAGAGGAAGATGTGCTATGAGAAATGATTTTTCTATCTCAAGAAGGAAATGGATCTTTCAAAACAATGGGAGTTAGAGAACCTTTAATGAATTTAGAAACCTTTGTTCAATGTGGGCATTCCTTTGTATAGTGATCCTCATTGCAAATAAGACAAGGATAGCGAGGTTTTTGTTTTCATTAGTAGGCCTAGTTTTAGTAGGTTTCTCTTTTGGAGAAGAATTTTGTTTCGATTTACCTTTCCCCTTCGTTTTACCTCTAGTTGATTTTGTCTTATCGATAGATGATTCTACGACATTAATCGTAGAAATAGTTTTTCAGAGAAATGCTTTCACATGGTGTATCTTGTATGGCTAAAGTTTGAATATTATTAGAATTTTTCTTTTTCCCTCTAGACTGTTGGCTAACAGAACATATAATACCATGAGCGAAATTATATCCTTTAGGAGATGTAATGATTGGTTCACCCATAGGGCATGATAAATTTGGGATTTTTTTGTATAAAGTTCTAGATTGAGTGTAGACTAAGTACTGGCCACAATAAATTACCTGCTCTTCCGTGATGACACCTCCCTTGGGAACATCCTACGTAATAATGAGAAGAAGTGACTTCTTAATGTGATTTGGAATAAAAATTTTGACTACGCAACGTCTACGTCTCCATTCATGGATATGATCATAAATGTGAGTCAATTTTGATTGTTTTAAAGAAGTCAATAGTTCGATAATAGTATCATAATGGACCAGTAACTAAAAGTGGGTTGAAAATGTTGATTCCATGGAATTAAAGTTATGAAAAGAAGCACGAGGTAGCTCAATGTACCATTTGGCTACCAAACTGGTTAAAGTTTGTTGGGAAAGGCGAATATGGATGGAATCATCGATTAAATAATTTTATGCACACCAAATTGATATGTCATCACATGATTGGATGGATATTCTCACGATTTTCCTTCAAATTTGGGTATGGAACTCAGTAAATTAGTAGGAATCGTCGGCCAATAAGGATAATAATAAATGGTATCATTGGTTAAATGGAATAAATCTTGTAGATCTAGAGTTGGAATTAACGATAACTGTCGGTTAGGGTCTTGTGGTACAGATTGATAACCTTGCAGGTTAAGACCAACCCCTGGAGGAGGATACCCAAGATATCCTGGAATAACCTGTGAAGTTGGAATTGGAATTCCACCAGGGTAACCAGGGTGAACCATTTCAAGTTGAGGTTAACAAGGACTTTATAAGTATGACTGGGGTATGTTGACTCTAAAAAGGTTTATCTTGACCCATTTGACCTAAGTAATATTTCCCCTATACAGGATGAACTTGAAAAGTTTGACCTTGAACAAATTGACTTTGAATAGGTTGACTTAGAAGAAATTGACCTCGAAAAGGTGGGTTTTGGAATGTTTGACCTTGGAAAGGTGGACTTTGAAAAACTTCTTCTTAAAAAGGTGGAACTTGGTAAGCTTGACCTTGAAAAGGAGTTTTCACGGTTCCGACAATGGGTTTCCTGATAAGAATATATGGTATAGATTGGACTGTAGGAGTAGCTTGATAAGCAGAAGCCTGCGATATTTCTTGAGTAGTTTGAGGAAGAAATATTTGAGGGCTTGCTAGAACGGTCATTTGTGATACTCTTGGAGTGCGTTTCTGATGAGAAATTGGAATTGACTGTGAAACAGATGTTTGAATAGGGGTTTGTGGGGAACTCTAAACAGGTCATTGAATCGATTGCTGAACAAGTGTTTGCCAAATTCCTTGGATAGGTTGTTCGACAATTGTTTGAGGAATCCCTTGAACAAGTCGTTGGACAGCTACAAAAATAGCTAGAACAGGTATTTGAGGAATAGCTTTTCCAGTAGGCTAGACAAGTTGATAAAGTGTCACTTTTGGAGCAACTGGATCATATTGTTGAGTAAAAGCAGGATTCCAAATAGTGGTCATCCCAGGATAAGGAGTATCGATTAAAGGTTGATTTATAACAGGTTGACCTAATCCGGGCTGAGGTATCTGATCATAATTTCCAATAAAAGGTTGAACACTAGAAACAGGTTGTCCTCCAGGTGGAGGATAAGGTGGTTTCCCCCAAGGTTGGTAATAAACACCAGTCGGGGTTACTTGAATTACCAAAAAGCATGTTAATTTTCTAGTCTGATGCCGTAAGCACTTCAGGCATGGAAGTCGTGATCTGAACAATAGATGTAGATAAACCAGATCACCAAGTAGAAGGTTGGGGAGAAGAAGAAAGTCCTGAAAATTCCCAGTAAGTGACTGGTATCAAGGAGGAACTGATGGACCACCATACAATAGTGATTCCAGGGAGCTGGTAAACATAGATGAATCAATAGGTTGGCTCCCAATAGGAATTTCTGACATAGTTCTTTTTGGTGAATAAAAGGGAATGCATGGTGGTGACAAGTTCTAACCTAAAAAACTCAAAGTGGTAGAATACCAAGGGTTAGGTCAGGAAGGAGAGAAAGGAGCTCTTGGGTCAAAATTTTCACTGCCGATAAATGGAGAATGAGGTGTTTCTTTTTCTTTGGTAACGTCTTCAACGCTAATTAGCCTTGGAGATAATTTAGTTGTAACTATCAGCTTCCTTCGAGGTGAAGGTGGCACGGGAGTAGGAGCTAAAACAACCGAAGGTGATTCAGGTTGAGAAACTTTAGAGTAGGGATGTTCTACCTCTGTTTTGGTTAGCTCAGTATCTAAAACTTCACCAATATTAGATTCAATGTGAACTACTTTAGTAATCTCCGGACCAGAGTAAACTAAGCCTATTTCTTGCGTTGGATTCACTTCGGTTTTTATTGTCTCATCTTGTAAAATTGTTGATGTTTCAGGTTCTTTTGAGACTTTTGATCATGTTGACCTTGACCTTTCAGTTTTTATCTTTTCCAACTGCCTAGGTATGTATTCAAGAGGTTTACCTTGCATTCTACATGAGTGCCTTGGTGATTCAGCCAAGATGAAAATTTTATCACAAAATTAAACAATATTCACAATCCAATCTTAAGGTCTCTAAAAATTAAAAATAAACAATTAACACACACTAAAAAATCTAAGGATTCAAACCATGCAAACAAGCTTTTCACAATAAAATCACTAGTTAGTAATGAAATCCAACGTTGTAGAAATCAAAGTGAAAAGTGGTTGTAGATAGAGCGAATGGAACCCGTTACACTGACAACTTGCGTAATGAAAAAATTAGGTGCAAGTAACTTGACTTATGCCATCTCAAGAAAAGATTACCTTGTAAAAATTCCAAGTGAGTCTAGTCAACGTTTGTTCCAGTTATGGAATGACCTTCCCTCTAATGTCACCTCAGGTAATATTCCTAGGATTATGGTCACTAATATTACTAAGTACAACAATTCTACCTTGGGGGGTAGTCGCAGATCAAATGTACACACAAGGGAAGAGTAACAAAGCTTAATCCCCTTGAAAGCTTCTCAACATGGTTAATTGGAGGTTTACTTTCAAGTGACCCCAAGTACCTTTCTGCATCGTTTTAATATGTATAAATCACTATACCATATCCAATGAAGTGGGTACGATCACTTTACAGGGTATGAGATGATCTCGTGCTTGACTCCTTTGTAAGGGGAGCTTCTGAGAGAAAAATTGTAATAACTAGATTTATTTACCTATCATAAGATTACAGTGTTTGTTTGTAGCTTTGGAAAATTTACTCACTTCCCTATTCCAAAGCCCTACAACCTAATCTACTGTAGGTGGAAAAGAGCCCTAAAAATAAACTCTCTAGATTAATTTTAATTAGCGTGATTTTAATAGTTTTTGTTTATGCAAAGGTAATGGATGTGAAACTTGATGAAATTGTGACTTGACGCAATCCTAATGCAATCGAAAATTATGATATTGATCTTTTTGGTTCAATGAAAATATATCTAGAGTAAGGAAAGAGTTTTTCACCTTTTCAACTGAAATTTAAACAAAAGCTCTAAACCCCAATATAAACCTTTTCCTAAAATGAAAATATCTAATTTTAAATCACCCGAATATTGAAAACAAATTCAAATTTTCACTTTTCCCAATAACACAAGCAAACAAGAAATCTCTCCTTTCATACAATCACTCAGAAATTCGAAAAATGCAACAAGAAACCAACAATGACTAAAACTGGATTTTCTTTAATAGAATGCTATGAATTCACTTGCAGCAAAAGTACGGTTCATGAACACTCCAGCACCAAACAATACCTAATTTTGCAAATCATTGATTTTGACGCACAAATCAAACTTTTACAAAAGATAAAACTCGAGTCAAAACCTGATGTAATGAACAGAAGAAAGATAGATAGTCAAGAAGATAAGGATAAAAAAACCTCTCTTTTGATAAATCATCCATTCACCAGATAAGACCTTACCCTAATTTGCAAAAATAAGATAATCACAATCAAAAATCTTCATAACACTCGGCCAAACTGACAATCACACATAGAAGGTTTAAACAAGTGTAAAACATTAACAGGAAAAAACCAAAATTTTGGATTTAAAGAAGATATAACTAAGTTTTTCAAAAATTCCAGGCATGTGTGCAGGATCTAGAGTAACTCATGCCCATATGCTCTGTTGCTAAAAGGTAAATGCATAGATGTGTGCACTGTGCCTAAATTAAAAGTGTGCACAACATGAAAATTCAGAAAATAAATAAATAAATAAATCAGATCCAACCTAAAATCCAAATTTCTAAAATTTCCAGACACTCAAAGAAGGCTTTTGCAGTAGGTTCAAAAGGTAAAACAAGGAAAAATAATGGATATTGAAATGATTCTGTTATGAAACCAAACTCACAAAAAGATAGAAAAGATAGATCAACGCCTTATAATTCAGCCTCTTCGAAGGGGAAACCTCCTTTACATTACATAAATGAACAATTCTTCGATGATACAAATGACAAGACCTCCTTTCTATATATAGGAGTCTAAGGAGTCATAATATTAATCAGA
>APFE031572183.1:146869-162564 GCA_000404065.3 Pinus taeda | reverse complement strand
TATATATATATATAGCTTGGCATGACTACATTATGTCTAATATATCACCTCGATCGAAGCAGAGAATTGAACCGATGACTTCACATCAAAGGGTGTTTTAGAAAAGCACCTGATCATTATCTATCCAAAGCCCCGTGAACTACAATAATTAAATAGTTAAATAGTTAAATATAAAATAGTTAAATGGTTAAAAAATAATTAAATACAGAACGATCTTCGAGCGTGACCTAGCTCCCATGTCGCCCCCATGCTGCGATTGCCTGCTCCTTGCTGCTGCAGCCCTCCTGGCAGCCATGCCTAGCGATGTGGAGGTGGATACCCCCCCTCTCCCTCCTGAAGTCATTGAATTTCAGAAAATGATTGATGCATGTAGTAGACGCCCTCCATTTGCTCAACAACAGAAATTTGTCAAGAAAAAAGACTGCATCCCCATGGTGGCCCTCCCTGAGGAAGAAACCTGTCGCTCTGCACTGAATCTAGAGGGCTCATTGGACAGTTCATCGGCCTCTGGCCATCGCCCAAATCTGTAGAAGATTGGATCAAGAGAAAATGGATCCCTCTGATCAAGGAAGGGATCAAATCATATTTTGTAGGTAAAGGCTTCTTTGTATTCGTCTTTGAATCAGCAAAAGACCGAAGTCTCATCTTCAGGAACGGGCCATATTTCATGGGGCCACAGGGATTATATTTAAATAAATGGTCTCTAGATTTTGACCCGACCCAGGACGTTCCTTCTGCGGTTCTAGTGTGGGTGCGGCTTCCCCATCTCCCCCTGCATTGCTGGAGTCAGAAATCTCTCCAAATCATCGGCGACTCCCTTGGTAAATACATTGATCAGGCCGTACGGAAAGATCAGTACTCCTACGCTCGAATATGCGTGGAAGTAGATCTGGAAGAAGGATTACCCGAAGCAATAAAACTCACAGTGGCTGGATGGTCCCATATTCAAGAGCTGGATTACGAGCAGATCCCCTTTAAATGCAGACACTGCCATGGCTATGGACATTTCGCAAAACACTGTAAGAAAAAAACGGAAGAGCAGAGCCACACCTCCAAGGGAGATCAATGGACCTCAGTCCAGAAAATGGGCCATGCAAAACCATCAGGGAAAGGAGCCACAAAGGGGAATAATCAAGGAAAACCCAGCAATGAAAATGAAACCCACCAGAAACTGGACGAGATCCCAATCCCTGAAGAAGCCTCTCCATCAGAGCCCCCAGTTATGGATCTGACCATTCCAGCACAGGTCGAAGAACCACAGGCAAATAAAGAGCGAGGCGGAGATGTATCGCTTGGTTCTCCTCAAGGCAGCCCCTCCATGCCTTCGTATGCTGATATAACAAAGAAGAAAAAAGTGACAGAACCTTCAGACTCCTCAGAGGAAGAGACCTATGAGAGACCCTCGAAGAAAGCAGGTAAGAAGACCCACAAAGCAGTCAGGGAGGAGGAGGCAGAGCGTCTCAAAATGCAAGGCAGCCAGTCCACAATAGAGATGACTATAGGAATAAATACTAGAGGAAGATCCACCAAGGGAGAAATCCCAAATCCCTCGCCAGGTACATAATGTGTATAGTCTCTTGGAACTGCAGAGGCCTGGGGAACCAACCAAAAATTGAAGCTGTCAAAGATCTGATGAAAATAGAACCCTCAGACATCCTATTGCTCCAAGAGACCAAAATCGAAGGGCAAGCCCTTAAGGATATCAGCAAATCTAAATGGAAGAAGAATGAAGGCATAGCAGTCAGCTCAAAGGGAACCTCGGGAGGCGTAGCAACACTCTGGTCGGAAGATCAGTTCCACTTGTTAAATTCCCATGAGACCCAACACTGGATCTTCACGGAGCTCAAACATCTTGAAAGTAAGTTAACTATAGCCTTATTCAATTTATATGTTCCTATTATTTATGCAGAAAAAAAGACACTGCAGGAATACTCTCTCTGCCTTCTTAGATCACCACTCCTTAAATAACATCGTCCTGGGAGGAGACCTTAACTTAGTCATGAAGCCAAAGGAAAAAAGGGGGGGAAACAGCAGCAGAGATCAGCTGTTGCCTTTGGTAGAGGAATTAATGCAGCAGAGGGATCTTCTAGACTTTGCCCCGGTGAGAGGAAAATATACTTGGACCAACAACAGAACTGGGCCTGACCACATCACTGCCCGGCTGGACAGATTTCTAATTCAAAGCTCCCTGCTAATGGAAAACCTCCTCATATCAAAAAAAATTCTTCCAAAGCTCTCCTCGGATCACAAGCCAATTCAACTCCTTTTGGCCCCCGAAGAAGACCTTGGCCCTATTACCTTTAAATTCAGTCCACTTTGGATTGAAAAAATAGGGTTCATGGATACTATCCAATCGGCTTGGGATATCCCCATCAACGGATCCCCAAGCTTTGTGTGGGAGCAAAAATTAAAAGCCACCAAAAAATCCTTAAAAGAGTGGCTAAGGAAACTCCACAACCCCTCTACCCAGCAGAGAAAAGTCGATGTTCAGCAACTGGAAACCTTGCAAATTGGTATGGAAGGGCTCCACATCACCCCGGAAATTTTAAACAAAGAAGCATCCTATCAAAGAAATATCCATCAATCTATCAGAAGGGAAGAAGAGCACTGGAGACTTAAATCTCGCAGCCTTTGGTTAAAGGCAGGAGATCGAAACACCTCCTTTTTCCATCGACAGTACAAAGCTCGCCTATCTCGGAATCACATTACTGAGATCAAAAATGATGAAGGGCAGATCTGCAACAAATTTGACCAAATAAAAATTGCAGCTGAAAATCATTTTAAAGATCTATACGGCACAAGGCATGAAGGCAGCAAAGAAGATACTGAAGATCTCCTCTCTCATATCCCCCACCTCATCACCCATGAGGACAACCAGGCTTTACTGAAACCCTTATCTGAAGAAGAAATCATCAAGGTTATTTGGGAAATGGAATCAGATAAGGCCCCTGGGACAGATGGATTCACAATACACTTCTACAAAGTCTGCTGGGACATCATCAAAATAGATTTTCTGAAAATGATACAAGGTTTCTTTGGAAAAGCCAAGGTTGGGGGAGGCATCAACTCCACCTTCCTTGCTCTAATTCCAAAAGAGGCCAATCCATAAACCTTCGGCAGGTTTAGGCCCATCTCTCTATACAACGCCTCCTATAAAATCTTGTCTAAAATTATTGCAAATAGAATCAAACCCCTTCTTGACAAACTAATATCCAATGCCCAAGGGGGGTTCGTCAAAGGTAGATACATCCTCGACAACATCATCCAAGTGAAGGAAGCTATCCATTCCAGCAAACAGAGGAAAGAGAAGGGGACGATGATCAAGCTTGACATGGCTAACGCATTTGACAGAGTCAACCATTCCTTTCTCCTCCAAGTCCTCTGATCCTTCGGCTTCCCTCCTCAGTTTATCAATCTCATCAAAGCATGCATCTCAAACCCCTGGATAGCCCCCATGGTAAATGGTCGCCCAACATCCTTCTTCCAAGCTCATCGTGGACTAAGGCAAGGTTGTCCACTCTCACCTTTTTTGTACATTCTCATGGCTGATTCTCTTAGCAGGAAGTTGGCTGCGGAAATGAACTCTGGTGATATCCCAGGAATCCGAACTACAAATGCTCTAAAGCCAATAAACCATGCTCTCTTCGCAGATGACTCCATTCTCCTAGGCGGAGCCTCTACTAGAATAGCAGCCAACTTCGATGCTGTGCTAAAAAGTTATTCCAGAGCTTTAGGAGCTGTGATAAATGACAGAAAGAGTTCGATCTTTGGATGGAATGTAAGCCAACACAATCTCAATATCATAGCCCAGACCCTTGGATTTGAGTGCTTCGCACATTGGGACGGCATCAAATATCTCGGCTTACCCCTCACATCTGGAGTCAACAACAGATCTTTGTGGCATGGCATCATTAGCAAAATCAAAGACAAGATCACTTCCTGGGGAGGTTATTGGCTAACCAAGGGAGGGAAAATTATCCTTCTTAAATTCGTCTTATCTGCTCTCCCCATTTATCAAGCCTCTTTCCTTATGGCCCCGAAACACATTATGGAACAGATCTCTTGTCTCCTGAGAGACTTTCTCTGGAAAGGAGGCAGAGGCAATCACAATAAAATGCATTTGGCAAATTGGGATCTAGTCAAGTGGCCAATACTGGACGGAGGGCTACAGATCAGAGACCCTGCTCTTTCTAATCTGTCACTTGGATGCAAGCTCCCATGGAAAATATATTCAGAGCCCTCACATTCGGTCAGTGAAACGCTCACCTCCAAATACGCGCAGGGGATCTCTCTCAGGCACCTGTCAGCAAACAATACAACCGCAGGCACACACACCTGGAATCTCTGCAGGAAAAGCATCAACAGTTTCAGGAAACATCTGTATCGCATCCCGAGCAATGGGGAGAAGACCCTTCTCTGGAAAGACCACATCATGAATAGTCCCCCTCTCAACTCCCACGAATAAATCCGAGACCTCAGAGATTGGCTCCATGAAGCAGGAATAAGAAAGCTGAATGAAATCTCAGCTTGGGATAGTAAAGGGAACTGGATCGATTGGGTGATCCCACTTGTGCCGGCGCAGTTCCAATACCAAATCGCAATTCTCAAATCGCTGCTCTCAAATGCAGCGCCGATCCACCGCAACAGCGCAGACAGATGGGGGTGGGGTGATACTGGGTCTTACATGTCAGCTTTGGGTTATTCTGCCCTGTAGATCAAAAAAGATAGACTGAGAACGCCATCGCTATGGAAACAGGTATGGAGCGCCAAGGGGCTACCCAAAGTTAACTTCTTTTTTTGGATCCTCACGCAGAATAAACAGTGCACAGGGGATAACTTGTCAAAACGAAATTTTGTTGGGCCTCATAGATGCGCAATGTGCAGAAACTCTGGAGAAACAGCCTCCCACCTGTTCATTGACTGCGTTTTTGACAAAGAAGTTTGGAAACTAACTCTCCTTGGACTACCCGCCTCCCCTCCCCATCACATCTCCGTGGCTGATCTCTTTTCTGATTGGTTTCAATATTACCCTCAAATCATCCCCAATAAATCCATGTGGTTTCACATTTGGCTCTCCATTCCCAAATTTGTATGCTGGGAAATCTGGCTTGCCCGGAATGACTTAATCTTCAACAATTCCTCTCGCTCCACTGCTAAATCCGCCTCAATTGCAAAAGCTCTTCTTATCGAATCTTTCCTCCTACATTCCCAAACCTCTGACTTCTCCCTTCTCCCCTCTGAAAAGGCTTGGCTGAACCTTCATAGCCCTCATCCCATACGCAAAGCCCGTTCCCTTCCCCCTCCCCTCCCCTCTCCACCTTGGAAAATCATAGAACCTAAAGCTGCCTTTCAATCCTGGTGGAAGACCCAAAACACAACTTCAATCTTCTTCGACAGTGCCTCCAAAGGAAATCTGGGGGCTGCGGGAGCTGGAGGAGTCATATACTTCTCAAACAACCCCAGAAAAGTCCATTTTTGCTGGGGGCTCGGTATCCGCACAAACAATCAAGCAGAGCTCCTTGCTCTCACAAAATCCTACCAAATAGTTCGGGATAAAGGCATCAAAGAATGCCAAGCATTCGGAGACTCTGAAATTCTCATTAAGAAGATCAACTCGGATGACCAGTTCAACGATGCTATTCTCAACAAGTCTCTGAAAAGGTTAAAGCTAATTCTGCAAGATTTCACCTCCTTCAAAATATACCATATCCTCAGAAGTCTGAATAGGGAGGCGGACGAAATGGCAAACAAAGGTTGTCTCTTAGCACCAGGAACACTCAACAACAATGGCGACAACGCTAACTCATATTGCATTCCTTAACTCAAGGGCAGAATAGAACAAGAAGCAGGAAGCATGGATTACAACATATTGAACATTCTTGAGAGGATTATGACTGACAATTTCGGCACATCAACTGTAATAGTGTATAGCATGATGTGCACAGGTAAATCTGGGGACCTTTCTCCATCTTAAAATCAATCAGACTGTGTAGTAGCTGCTTGATAAAGACGGCGGCCTGCAATGCTTCGTCAAGGATATTGGAACAGAGGAGCCATTCATTGCTACTGCCAAGTCTTTCTACCTCTGATATTGAAGGCGGTATATGCACCTTACCATGGCACTCATATGGACACTGTTGGTAACCACTCTGCCGGCGACTCTGCAATCAGATGGGGCTCGGATGGAGGACTTCTTATAAGGACACTATTGGTTAGTTCTTTACCGACGCTTCTGCAATCAGATTGGGTTCGGTTGGAGGACTCCAGCTTTGACATCAACTGATGGTAACAGAAAACAATAGCCTACAGTGGATAGTAACTCATCACACGCCAGAACCTCCAATGGTTTCTAGCTAAAGCCACTGCAAACCTTGCCATCATGTCGGATAATGAGCAGAGTTCTGAGAGGTACCCTCTAGTGTATCGTCCAGTCATTCCAGTCTTCTTAGGCATGTGGAATCTTCTTAATGGCGGAAAAGATGTAAGGAATAGCTATGTAAAAATGGTTGATTAGGCTTAGGCCCAACCAGAGTTCATTAATAAATTATATCCGTTACAGTTAAAAAAAAATAATAATAATAATAATAATTAAATACAAAAAATTTAATAATTAAAAAACGTGAGGCAAGAGCATGGGGGGTAATATATTGCCCCAACGAAGAAATTGAGACTAAATTTGCATGGGGGTTGGAGGAAACTTCCAATAACCAGGCAGAAGCATTAGCTCATTGGCAAGGCTTGAAGATAGCTTTAGCGAGAGTTATTCGTCGAATAGTTGTAATGGGAGACTCGATGTTAATCATCCAAAAAGTTTATAAAGTCAAAGGCTTCATTGAGAAAGAACAATCTCCCTTAGATACCTAGATTAGAAGACAAATTCAAAAAGTTGATAATATATCCTTCTACCATAATAAAAGAGAGAAAAATCAAGTAGCAAATGAGCAAGACAACAAAGGAGCTTGTTTTGAACAAGGTGTTCTTGTCCTAGATCGAGGCGACCCGTCATTCCATTTTATTCCATGAAGTTTGGATGGTATAATCCTATGGAGGTGGGGGCTACATTAATCCATAAGTTAACTTTGAATAATTAGGGCCCAAATTCTGCCATGGTCTTAATTAACATTATAATCAAGTCATCAATTATTCCATCAGAGTGACGACTCTCAATATTGGTAATGTTGGCAGAGAGTCCTCCCAAGTGGTTAATGGAGAGGGAATTTGTCCACTTTAAGGACATATGGTGTCATCCAGCATGTGAATTTACCTTGGGACATAAAATTTGCCAATCCAGTACCTTATTCCCATCTATGCAGAGTAAATGCAGTGAGCTCAAATGTTGGGTAAAGGATTTTCTACAGGGCTTAGGTGAAATCAAAAGGCAAATGAGGTTCAGGGGCATTCAATGTGATACGATGGCAATGGGAAAGGGAAATGGAAACATTCCCATTTATAAATTGCGCTTAAGAGGGATAAAGCTGCTCAGAATTATAGTGAAGTTTTGCTCATCTGAAAGTATGGCTTGTCCAAACAGTGAAGGTGGTGAAAAATTCAGGATGTTTCAGTGTCTGGTCGCGGTAGAAGATAACATTTCACAATTGGACAAAGTTGGGGAGCATTTGGTGTTGGAAGCACAGTCACATTTCTCTCTGATAATGCGGCAGTTGGAGGTGCTCCAGAAGGATGTGGAGTGACAATTAACGATGGAAAAATTGGCCACCAATGTTGACAATCTTGGTTCGAATATTGATGGAATAGAAGTGATGGTTGAATCGATCGTTGTAGGCATCCTCAAAGACGACTTCAGACTACAGGATCCTCCCTCTCCCGGTGCAAATCTACTATGCAAGCTTGAGGAGCAGATTGACCTAGAAATTACAATGCAGTCGTTGGAGGAAAATGGAAATGTGTTGGTTGATAGCGGTACACCAAGAATGTAGAATTATGTTAGAAACCTTCTTTTTTTTGTTTGAATGTTATGTAAATCAACAATATATAGTGGAATATTTTGGAGAATATATAAGATCAATCATGTCAGGGGAATAGTTGGGCATAGGCAAGATAGAAGTAGACTCTTTTTTGAAAAGTTATGGAACTCAAAAGATGATGAATAGTCCATGTATGTATGGGCAATGGCCTATTTACCAGATTGATTACTACAGGCTACTTGTTTCTTTAAAAAAAGCAATAATAATTAAAAAAATGTATTCCAAAAATGACAAATTACCAGATTTCGACCAAAAAATATATTCTGAGTGAAATTGTGGTGTTAGTAGACAACATTGCTAAAAACCCACCAAAAAAATAGTTAAACATAAAATATAAATGTAGACAGTTAAATTTAAATATAAAATATATATGGTTAATTTTAGGTATGTTCTATGCTTAGAGAAATTTACTTCAATTTTTCATATTAGCCCAACGACAACATTCAAATTAGCAATCACATCAGCATGATAGTAAAGTGCAGATAGAACATAAACATAAACAGTGAAAGACAAGCCAAGACAAGAGGACACAAGATGTAGCACTAGCCAAGGACAAACCCCAATGAGGGGAACCCTTGATCAATTCTTCTTATATTCTTCAATAGTTCAACAGAGAGAGAAATAGTACAAATACATTTGAAGTCAATACTTGACTTGCCAAAATAGAAGATCAGACATCAGAGATCTTCACCGTGAAGACACAATGCAACAGATGATAGGCCTAGAACAACTCAACCAATTACTCAACATATTGAAGCTTTCCTTCCATAAGACTCTCCTTCCTTTGTTGCTTCACTGATCATGTCAAGGTTGCCCATCTGGCAACTTGTGTATGCTAAAAGGACTGAAGCATATCTTGGCAAACTTGATCTCTGGTTAGGGCACAATATCAGAGAGCTACTGCACCCTAAACATACTCAACAGTCCACCTATTTACTGTGGATAGCCTTCACACTGATCTCCAATGATACGTTGCCTTATAGGGTCTGAACGTAGCACTTAAAGAGGCCTCCAACTATTGGCTATGGCCTGCCTATGGCCTAGCCCAGCGGTTGATTGTAACCTTGCCCCTTCACATAGTGACCCAATCAGCAGTGATGGCACAGATAATTCCACGCTGTTAGACGTTGATATATGGTTCCTTTTAATGTTGCGTATAGGGCTCTTTAGGGTTTCTTGTGCAGCGTATTGAAGTTCCTTAGACAGTTGATGAAACACACATCAAACTGCAGCTAGATTGACAGCGTAATATGTCTCTCTTTTTTTGCCTGCGGCCAGATCTCTTCATTGTTGTTAGGGCTTCATGAATTTCCTCTAAACAACGTATAGAAGCCTTTTTTTGTTGTTACCTTAACTCTTCTCAATACAGTGGCTAGGGTCTCCATTTGACAGCGGATTAGGGCCTCCTCATTACAGCGTATAGGGCTTATGTTTCACTGTTGATCAGCCCTCCTTTTACTGCAGATAGCGCTTCTTCATCACTACGGATTAGGGCATCACTAAATAACAGATTAGAGTTCCCTTTTAGGTTGCGGATTTATGCCTCCTTTGACTGTGGCCATACCTCTTCCTTGACTACTGTTAGGGCTCTCCTTAACTGTGGCTAAGTCTCCTCTTTTACTTGCAACTAGGGCTTTCTTCATGACTATGTCTATGCCTTCTTAGTGATTGATTAGGGAATCACTTGACCCTCCTTTCTCTGCGGCTAGATGACTCCCTTCTTGACTGTAATTTAGGGTAGCGTATAAGACTAGGTCACTCCCTTTAAGACTCCTCCTTTAGGACTGCGTCTAGATCTCATTAGGGCAGCGTACAGGTATCTCCATGGCTGAAGCTTGATCTTCATTAGGGCAGTGTAGAATTCCCTTCCATGGTTGCGACTAGGGCACTCCCTCTAGGTCTCTCTTTCACAAAAACCCAAACAAATGAAGAGAGAGATCACAAGAGGTGTGTGTACAAAATGACTTGAGATCCTCTTTTATTTATAGTGCAATGTTGAGATAAGTTGGGGTTAATTTGGTTGCTGGCCGACCTTGACAAATTGTCACATAACACAAATAAATTCATATCTCCATGAATACATGTCGGAATCGGATGATCTTTAGATCAATCCTACACCTCTCGACAAGAGGAATCCAAGAAAAATAACAGTTGTCATAAATAAGAAGACCCACATGGAGTTTGGCCCTAGTTGCCAATTTTAACACTCCCTCTCAACGAGGGAGAACTCCATTTGTTAATTTATTTGCCAGTCCGTACTATCTATGCCATCAGTGCTCTGCTCTGCTCTATTGAACTATGAAGAAGAAGAAGTGATCGATAATGTATCATACCATTCTCTACTGACCCAAAGTCAGTCCCATATAAAGAGAGTGTATCATACCACTCTTACTGATCCGATATTAGTTCCAAAAAAAGAGAATGTCTCACACCACTCTTACTGACCCAAAGTCAGTTCTAATTGATCCTAGATCAATATCATCCTAGCATAGGGAGTACAGTAGTACATGATGCGTCCATCGGTAGTATGTGGCCAGATGAGAGGTACTTCCCATGAGTCGCAGACTGCATGGGTAGGATGTCTCAACAGGAGAAGGATGAACCACTCATTCTACCTACATGTTGCCAGAGGTATCCCACGAGAAGGCTGAACCACTCACCCTATACACAACAAATCACTAGGGGAAGGTTGAATCGCTCACCCTATGATTGTTCTCAGTAGGAGAAGGATGAACTGCTCATCATGCCTACATAGCAGACCATTAGGGGAAGGTTGAACCACTCACCATATGATTGCTCATCGCTCCAAGAAGTACCCCAAGCCCCCCAGAGCTCCCATAGCTCAATATATCATACAGGACCCTCAGGAGAGGGTCTCTCCACAACTCCTAGTCGTTCTCGGAAAGTCAAGAATTTGACCTTTCCCAGGGGCTTCATCTGAATATCGGCAACTTGCACATCAGTTCCAAAGTGATAGATCCCTATTGCTCCTTGTTGTACCATATCCCAAATAAAGTGGTACCTGATGTTTATATGCTTGGAGCAATCATAGAACACGAGATTCCTGAACAATCGAATCCCCCTCTAGTTGTCACAGAAGATTATGATGGTATCCAACACATGTCCAAACAGCTCATAGAAGAGCTTCCGCAACCAGATAGCTTCACAAGAGGCGATACTCACAGCTATGTATCCGGCCTCAGTGGTGCTCAAAGCGACCTACTTCTGCTTCCTGCTCATTCAAGATATCAAAGCAGAACCCAAAGAGAACCAACACCCAGAATTGCTCTTGCGATCCTCCACACTTCTTGCCCAATCAGTCATCAGAATAATCATGCAACATCATAGCTCCAATAGTGTATCTCAGTCCATGAGTGATTATGCCTCGAAGATATCTTAGAAGATTATTGGCACCAATCCAATGTGAGTGATGAGGCTCAGCCATATATTGGCTCGTCATGCTAACTGCAAAAGATATATCCGGACGAGATTTCACCAAGAACATCAATGCTACTATGAGTTGATGAAACTCAGAGGCATTTCCCAAATCAGGTCCGGCAGCACTATTGCATAACTTCTTAAAGTTAAGCTCCATCAGGGTAGTCACGGGCTTGCAGTCCACCATTTCAAATTTGAAATCCAACTCCCTCTTACTTTTGCAAATGAGAGGTTTTGTACCTGCCATAAAGAGGTCATCCATATAAAGTACCAGTATGAGAGGTCTATCATCCACAACCCTAAAGCAATGGTTTGGATCAGCTTCACTCCTAGTGAATCTCAGCTTCATCAGATAGCTATCAATCCTCACATACCAAGCCCAGGGTGTTTGCTCTAAATCATAGAGAGCTTTCTTTAACCTGCATACATGAGATTCATCATGTGATGTGTCCCTTCTACTTGGACACTCCTTTGCATAATGGCTAAACTTATTGCAAGCAAGGGATCTGCCCTTGCTTCCACCCTTAAGTCCGGACAATCCATTGAAGTGACCTGCTTGTCGATGGAATCTCTAATAATATTTTTCGCTTCGACTTCATCTTTGGAGAAGTTGGCACATTTGATGGAGGCTCAAGGATTTTACCCTTCATGAAATTCAACATTGCTCTTCCAATGTCAGATCCAGAGACATCTTCCATCCATGATAGTCCGACATTCCACGGAGCTTGTCTTCAACCGGGAAAAGGGATGAGGAACCCATTGAGCCTTTGACCTTATCCAACTTTCTTCAGTGATTGCTCTTTCACTCTTGTTTGGGCTTTGTCTTCACCTCGGCTCTGATACCATGTTAATTTTAGGTATGTTCTATGCTTAGAGCAATTTACTTCAATTTTTCATATTAGCCCAATGACAATATTCAAATTAGCAATCACATCAGCATGATAGTAAAGTGCAAATAGAACATAAACATAAACAGCAGAAGACAAGCCAAGACAAGAGGACACAAGATGTGGCATCAACCAAGGACAAACCCCAATGTGGTGAAACCCTTGATCAATTCTTCTTATATTCTTCAATTTTTTAGTAGAGAGAGATAGTATAAATACATTTGAAGTCAATACTTGACTTGCCAAGATAGAAGATCAGACATCAGAGATCTTCACCATGAATATGATACAATGTAGTGGATGATAGGCCTAGAACAGTTCAGCCAATTACTCAACATACTGAAGCTTTCCTTCCATAAGGCTCTCCTTCCTTTGTTGCTTCACTGATCATGTCAAGGCTGCCCATCTGGCAATTTGTGTATGCTGAAAGGACTAAAGCATATCTTGGCAAACATGATCTGTGGTTAGGGCACAATATCGAAGAACTACTACACCCTAAACATACTCAACAGTCCACCTATTTACTGCGGATAGCCTTCACATTGATCTCCGATGATATGGTGCCTTATAGGGTCTAAACGCATCACTTAAAGAGGCCTCAAATTGCTAGCTATGGCCTGCGGCCTAACTTAACAATTGACTGTAACCTTGTCCCTTCACACAATGACCCAATCAATAGTAATGTCACAGAGATTTCCACACTACTAGACGTTGATATATGGCTCCTTTTAATGCTACGTATCGGGCTATTTAGGGCTTCTTGTGTAGCGTATTAAAGTTCCTTAGACAATTGATGAATCACACATCAAACTGCAGCTAGATTGATAGCGTAATACATCTCCATTTTTTTGCCTGTGGCCAGATCTCCTCACTGATGTTAGGGCTTCATGACTTTTCTCTAAATAGCGTATAGAAGCCTTATTTTGTTGTTGCCTAAACTCTTCTCAATACAGTGACTAGGGTCTCCATTATGACAACGGATTAGGGCCTCCTCATTACAGCGTATAGGGCTTATGTTTCATTACTGATCAGCCCTCCTTTTGCTACGGATAAAGCTTCTTCATCACTGTGGATTAGGGCATCACTAAACAGCGAATTAGAGTTACCTTTTAGGCTGCGGATTTATGCCTCCTTTGACTGCAACCAGACCTCTTCCTTGACTACTGCTAGGGATCTCCTTAATTGCGGCTAAGTCTCCTCTTTTACCTGTGGCTAGGGCTTTCTTCATGATTGCGTCTATGCCTTCTTGGTGTCTAATTAGGGCATCACTTGACCCTTCTTTCTCTACAGCTAGATGACTCCCTTCTTGACTGTAATTTAGGGCAGCGTATAAGACTAGGGCACTCCCTCTAAGACTCCTCCTTTAGGACTGCATCTAGATCTCATTAGGGCATCATATAGGTCTCTCCATGGTTGAAGCTTGATCTTCATTAGGGCAGCGTAGAGGTCCCTTCCATGGATGCGGCTAGGGCACTCCCTCTAGATCTCTCTTTCACCAAACCGAAACAAATGAAGAGAGATCACAAGAGGTGTGTGTACAAAATGACTTGAGATCCTCTTCTACTTATAGTGCAATGTTGAGATAAGTTGGGGTTAATTTGATTGATGGCCGACCTTGACGAATTGTCACATAACACAAATAAATTCGTATCTCCATGAATACATGTCGGAATCGGATGATCTTTAAATCAATCCTACACCTCTTGACGAGAGGAATCCAAGAAAAATATCAGCTGCCATAAATAAGAAGACCCACATGGAGTTGGCCCTAGTTACCAATTTTAACATATATAAACACTTATTTTAATAAAAGTGTCATATATTGAGGGATTTCGATGAAAGTAAAAAAGTAGAAATAATATATTAATTTTTTTTTATTAAATCTGGTGCTAATAAATATTGTGGAACATAAATAAAAGTAAAGTAATATTAAAAAAATTGTCTACATGGCATTTTTTATTAATTACCTGATTTTTCCTTAGGAGGCCACTTTTATGCTGAAATTTCTTCTAGTGGTCTCTTTCCTTTTGTCTCGAAAAGCATTGTTTTCTAATGTTTTGGGGAGCTTGCCCTCACTGTTGGTAATCGCTTGCCATCTATGGTCTTTTGGCCTCGGGTCCTTAGGCCATAAGTTCTAAGAGTAAGAAATCGGGTGGTCACCTCTTCTTATTCATCTGTTGTTAAAATACGACATGGTAGGTTCTGTGGGTCCGCAACCCTAGAATCTTTAAGCAGATCGAGTTTGCAAGAAGTTAGGGGGATCAAGATCGGGATGACGCATGCGCAGTTCTGGGCTCTTGAAGAAGGTTTCAAACGGGCGTAGTTTGAAAGCACTACGCATGAGATGATGTGAGCATGGGTGGGACCCTCTCGGATCCTTGAGTTTGCGAGTTGATGGATTGAGTCGGGATTAGGATGACATGTGTGCATCCCTAGGCTCTTCAACAAATTGAAATGGGGTGAAGTCGAAAGGAGCCTCGACTAGGTGACGTATGTGAGGGTGGGACCCTGTTGTGATGACATGTGTGGGGCTCTAGGCACTTCAAGTAGAATTGAAATGGAACGAAATCAGAAAGACCCATGACCAAAATGATGCACTGAGGCAGATTGCTTATAATAGAGAATGGTTGCAAACACGGTGGAGTTGGGTTAGTGGAGCCCACATCCTTAGGCTCACCTGAAAGGTGTTGATAGGCTAAAGACACATCTACGTGGATGCCATGTAGGAAACGTGAGAGGTGCGAGATTGCCAGGGATGATATGGTTAGTCCATGTGGATCACATGTGGCTTCCATGTGGCGCTAACTGGTTGGTCAAACTTTGAATGGGCGTAACTTTCAATCTAAGAGTCGGATTGAGGTAAATATTATATTACCAGAAAACTTTCGACAAGCTAAATGTAATAATGACATCAGAAAATCCCACTCACTTTGCAAATAAGGATTTTTGTAACCCCATCGTAACAGACCATGGAGCTTGGGTTAATTGATAAGTAACACCTCCCACAGCACAAGAAGCTTTAAGGCATTGGGAGGGAGCGTTACAAGTGGTAGCTAGTGATCCAAACATATACATTTCCCATTTGATAAATGGTGCCAATTGATTTAAAACATCAAATGGTAGTCATCATTGAAGTCATACACCAAGAGAAGGCAAACTTCAAATTATTGACTAAGATGGTCTAATGAGCTAAACTTCAAATGAGATATATACTCATTTGATTGCATCGAGAGTCACTTTCTACATCCCAAATAAGTTAGATGAGTGACATCCCTGTGATACTCACATTGACCAAAATAATAATAATAATAACAAATGTAGTAATTCAATATTGACTTATAAATTAAGAAATTAGAAAATTAGAAATATATAATATATATAATAT
>APFE031572183.1:80037-146791 GCA_000404065.3 Pinus taeda | reverse complement strand
ATATAATATATATAATATATATAATAGCAATGTAGTTACATCTTTAACTATAAATCTATCAAACATCTGGAGGGATCAAATCCTTTGAGGTGAAAGCCTTTCCTATAGTATTTGCACTCTTAAAATTTTAACTTTTAGAGATGTGATTTTTCTCCACGCTTGATAGATCGAGGGTTAAAATGGATCTAGGATGATTATATTATGATGATTTTTGTCATTTGGAACCTTGATGTATATAAATTTTCTTTCAATAATTTCAATTACATTGCCACATAACTAACTTAAATGTCAATGTCATTTGGCTATTTTCACCCTTCCATGCTATAGGCACAAGAAGGCACAAGCAAACTTTGTATATTTAGTGTCAAGCAAACTTTGTATATTTAGTGTCTAATGATAGGAATTTTTTTTCAAGAAAAAAAAAACATAATACATTATTTATAGGATGGAATAAGGTATTAAATTCTGCATACATATGTGTGTACATCATTCTTGACTAAGCTTGAGGGCGCAAAATAAAGCGGTGCCAACTCCTAATCCAAACTTCTATGTGTCCAATTTCTACAGCCTGAAGGTCACACTCCGGGAATGCAACTATAACATACAAAAACAGGTGCTGATAGCACCATAATGAAAGGATAACTTACAATTAATCCCCCATAATGTCCCTATATAGCCTTATAAATATGCATCCATATGTATTAGACCTCCATTAAAGGCAGAAAAACTATGAGGCTATCAGCAAAAGGAACCATTCGAGGCTTCACAAGAAAGGTCAAGGAGGCTGGGAGGTCCGATTCCCATCCTTTATCTCCAGCAATCTAAGAATACCTCATGGCATTGGAACTCCATCGTTAGACCATGTCTGCCAAGATGTTGTGTTCCCCGAACACAGGTTTGAAGGATACTTTACCCCAGCCTTTCTTTCCGTGAAAGTGACAAGTCCATCAAAGATTGTAAACGATATTTTGAAAGATAAGTGAGCCGTTCATCAAACAAATGGTAAGTTTTGAATCCCCCATAACCTGCAAATTTGTGACAGTCATCTCCACTGCCAACCCGAGTAAAACAGTAAGGGCATAAAGTTCCACCAAGTTATTAGTGCCGTGATCTCCACGTGGAAAAAAGATAATGATGAGCAGATGACAAAAACAATGCTCCACCTGCTCCACAGTAACCTGGATTTGCAAGCCTGGATTTTTCGTGCAACCTCCATCAAAGAAACCCCATATCCTGTTTTCATCAACATCCAACTCTCCAATCCTGGGCTTTGCTATGTCTTTCACATTCTCATAACAAAATTTAATTCTCTAGAAGTCCTGAATACACGAGAGAGGGAGACATCTTTGAATAGTATTTCATTCCACGCTTTCCAGATCATCCAGCTAACTAATATTAGTAGACTTTTAAAATCTTTCACCGTAACCTCCTCCACCCAAGCTTTGAATGCCATGAAGAGTCGTACCACTCCACTGCCCAGCCCCACGAAGAAGAATTCTGACTACAGACCACATCTCCAACGTAAAATGGCAGCCTACAGAAAGACGATATATGCTCTCTTCAGATTCCCTGCAAAGGTGACAAGAACCTGGACCTTTCCTTGATCGTTTCTACCGTGTCACAAGTTAGCATTTTGTTTGACAGTGCCAACTCGAAAAAAGTTGTCTTCATCTGACTTTATAATTTCCAAATTTTTAACCACCACCACTCTAATGAATGTCTTGAATATCTGTAACAAACAAGGAAATATACGCTAGCTTTGACACTGGACAGTATATGTGCCATTGATCGTATTTCTCAACCATACTAAATCATCCTCATAGTCAATCACTTTAAAGTTTGCTACGAAGTTGATGAGTGAAAGCCTTCCATTCACCTGCCATGTGCCCTATAAACCCAAGATCTTCCACTGTTTTCCATCCCCCCAGAAAGAATCTTGTACCTGTCATTGAAGATTCAAGAAGATAATATTCTGGTCATGAAGAGACTGAACTAACTCATCAGTCAGCTTGTCATTTCCATAACAGCCAACCTATGGATCGATTCCTAATTTCAGTTTGCTCCCATCCTTCACTTTCAAAGCAAGCCCTGAACCCATCAATGGAAATGAAACAATCATTGCTTTGCAAAAAATTGAAGAATTCTTTTATGTCTTTTGTGTGCTTCTTATCTATCTCTCAATAGTCATTGGGTCAATGTATTTTTGTCTCTTTATATATATATATATATTGTATCTAGAGGAATTGGCCACTGGGCTGGTCTCATATTTGTGTGACACGAGGTTGATTCCAACCACTACCACTATAACTTCTAGGTGCCTACATATGCCTCTTCTGCAGACACAGGTGAATCGGGGGATTTGAACCTCAAACCTCCTCACACATAACACTTTATTTCATGGCCATCGCCAATTGAGTTGCCCCCAGGGCTCATTTACATGAATATATATTATTTTTATTAAAATTTAAATAGTTTCTGTAAGTTTTATTCAACCTGTCCTTGTGCTGGTTTTTGAGCCAGTTCCACCAGTTTGTAATATTGGGACTTTTGGTTCTGGTCCAGTTCCAGTTCTGACAACCTTGCCGGTAGACACTGTGTTGGGACTTCAAAAGCTCTTTCACATTCAATTGATTAACATCTATGAATCATTTGAATATGGAACTTGTGTTTTCGTTGAGTTTATACGTTATGAATGATTTGCTTCCAGTTTTGCATTCACTAGCATATTAATATGTAGCTCTGCACTTGCCATGTTGAAGGTAAGAATATTGGGACTTTTGGTTCTGGTCCAGTTCCAGTTCTGACAACCTTGTTGGTAGATACTGTGTTGGGACTTCAAAAGCTCTTTCACATTCAATTGATTAACATCTATGAATCATTTGAATATGGAAATTGTGTTTTCGTTGAGTTTATACGTTATGAATGATTTGCTTCCAGTTTTGCATTCACGAGCATATTAATATGTAGCTCTGCACTTTCCATGTTGAAGGTATACATATTGGGACTTTTGATTCTGGTCCAGTTCCCATTCTGACAACCTTTTCGGTAGATACAGTATTGGGACTTCAAAAGCTCTTTCACATTCAATTGATCAACATCTATGAATCATTTGAATATGGAACTTGTGTTTTCGTTGAGTTTATACGTTTATGTTATGAATGATTTGCTTCCAGTTTTGCATTCACGAGCATATTAATATGTAGCTCTGCACTTTCCATGTTGAAGGTATACCTTATGCCCCACATTTTAAAGGAAATCTAACTAAATTTTCTATCTAATGGTCGATGTAGCATTAATTGTTGCCAATGCATACAGGTATACTTCATTACCATGGAGGGGAGTGGTGTTGTGGCATTTCCTCCAGGTTTCTACAAGCATTCTCCTGAAGATGTCCTAGGTCGAGGACCTTTCACCATCTCAAACCTCAGTTAACTACCGAAAGTGCTATGATGAGAACACATAGCCTGTTCCTAAATTAGAATCATACCAGACAAGGATCATGATCCAAATTCAGCTTTGTCTTCATCCATTTAAATTTTAAATGCTGAATGTATATTCTTTTGTCATAGTCTTTAGTCTCGTCATTCCAATTTCCCAATAAAAAAGGCATGTCAGATGTTCTGAGGCAATCTGAAGAGTGCAATCACTTGTTTCTAAGGTATGTCATCAATGAATAAGCAACATTCAAAGTGTGCAACGTGGCCAGTTCATGTAGCTGTAAAGCATATTTTTATAACCCGTGGATGGTGCTCAAAATGGTCTACCTAAATTCTACAACCCATATGGGCAATCCAACAGTGAGCATTTTAGAATTTATAGAGGTAGAAGTCACTGCTGACAAAAAATCATTCCAGACTTTCGTACTACACTATAAGCTTATAAAACGGTGTTGTATATTATCAAAATAATTATTCTTCTGGATTTAAGGTGACAATGTATGATTATTTTTCCTAGTTGGAGGAAAACATTATGACTTAGTAACACAGCCTGCTATTCCAAGTCATTTCAACCAGGATTTCGAAGCTGCTAAAATGTATGAGAGACAAACAATAAGGAGTTATAGCCACCAACACAAGGTCTATCTCATACGAGAAAACTGTAGAAAGGGCCTAGGTTTTAAGGATCCCAGAATAAAAACCTATTAATACCTGAACTGTAGTTGGAATGACATCCCAGCAAACGCAAACAAATCTTCTAAAAAGACACTGGATTGCACAACGGCATGACTAGAGTAGAGTGTTTTTGTTTTTTTCAGTAGTTCAGTCGAAGATGGGAGAGCATAAATAGTCGCTGTTGCACTACAAAGAACAGAAATTTGCGCACAAGGACTGGAAGTGATTCTTTGAGAAAGAGGCGAAAGCAAAAATGGCCTTCTGGCCGTCTTAGAGACCACAAATAAAAAAAATTAGGGGAGTCTCTATTGCAAAATATTTGACAAAATGGTATTGTCTAGGGATAAGGAATTCATTGTGGGCAAGAAGGAACCCCTTCTTGGTTCTGATAATGCTTCTTCCTCATTGGCATTATGAGTTATTGAATGCTTCAGAATTTCACTCAATCATTGTGACAGTGTTGCCCAAAAAGCTAGTGTTTGTGTGTTGACGCGACTAACATCACCAATAATCTTCACAAGAACACATCCCATCCTTGAAATGATGGAAACGGTTTATATCTCTCAGAATAATTTCTCGGCCTGCAATATTTGATATGAACTTGATGGCGTTATGACAGTCACCACATATGCGAAGATTCTTTGTAATTCGGATAGGTACCCCAGGTCCTGTGTTAATAAGTCCAAAAGCAATAGCCAATTTTTCACTGTGTCCATAGAGTATATTTTCTTTCTCCTCCTCCTCTACATCATGCAACACAAAGCTTTTGTCAGGGACATACCCTGCGTCTTTCATCTGCCCGGCCAAACTCTCCAATGTTGTGTATATTTCCTCTGATTGTGGATGTGCTTTGTCCCATGCAAGGAATGAATGAACTTCATTCTCAATCTCAATCCAGCTGTATCCTGGTGTCTTCACCACTCCCTTATCTTTCATAATTTCTCTCACCTTTGCTACACCATCCCACTTGCCAGCTGCAGCGTAAATGTTTGACATCAGTACATAATATCCTGATTTTTCAGGCTTCAAGTCATAAAGCCGTTCTGCCACAAGTTCTCCTAACTCTATATTGCCATGAATTCTGCAGGCACCAAGCAAGGCCCCCCACACATCAGCATCTGGTTTAAATGGCATTTTCTGAATGAAGTCATAAGCTTCATCCAACTGTCCAGCACGGCCAAGGAGGTCAACCATGCATGCATAGTGCTCCATCCTAGGGGTAATGCAGTAATCTTGATTCATGCTATGAAAGTGTACCCAACCTACATCTAGCATGCCTGCATGGCTGCATGCTGATAGTACGGCAACAAAAGTGATGTGGTCCGGCTGAATGTCTGTCAGTTTCATTCTAGTAAAGAGTGCAAGGACATCTTCACCATACCCATGCATGCCATACCCTGCAATCACTGCATTCCATGCGGCTAAATCCTTTGGAGAAAAAATTTCGAACATATTATATGCGTCCTTGATGTTCCCACATTTGGCATACATGTCTATTAAAGCACTGGCGACAAAAACATCTGCATGAAATCCATTTCTAATAAGCGAACCATGGACTTCCTTGCCCTGTTGCAATGCTCCTAAGTCAGAACATGCAGGGAGAACACTAATAAGAGTGACTAAGTTCGGTTTTATATCTGCCAGCTGCATTTCGCACAACATTTTCAAGGCCTTAGCATTCCCATTCTGTGCATAACCTCCAATGACAGCAGTCCATGAGATCACATCTCTCTTAGCCATTTTGTCAAAAACATTATGTGCCGTATCTGTATCACGGCATTTAGCATACATTGCAATTAGGGCATTTCCCACCAAAATATCCCACTCAAATCCCCGCCTTATTGTATAGGCATGAACCTCCTTACCCTGTTGCCGAGCCGATAAGCTGGCACAAGCAGTAAGGACGCTGGCTATCGTAACAGAGTCCGGCTCCACACCCCCTGCTTCCATTTGAACATGCAGCTTGAGAGCCTTATCCCATTGTCCGTTCTGTGTGCACCCTGCTATTAAGGAATTCCATGAAACCACATCTTTTTCAGGCATTTTGTCAAACACTTGGCATGCATCCTCTACACTTCCACACTTCGCATACATAGCTACAAGGGCATTTCCCACAAATAGGTTCGACTCAACGCCACTCCTAATTACGCAGACATGAACTGCCTTGCCCTGTTTCAGATATGATAATCCCCCACACGCCTTAAGAACACAGGGAAAAGTGAAATTGTCTGGCTCAACATCTGACTGCTTCATTTGGTAAAAGAGCGAAAAAGCTTCAGCAAAAAAATCATTCCTAGAATACGCCCTAATCATAGCATTCCATAAAAACACACTTCTCTCGGGTATTTTGTCAAACACTTTGCGTGCATCTACCAGACTACAACATTTGTCATACATGCTCACAAGCCTCGTCCCTAACAATGCATTCTGCTCATGTTTACTAAGAATTATTTGGTTATGAACTTGCTTACCTTCCACCAGGGCTTTATTGTTCGCGCAGGCCTGCAGCAGATCAGCGTAATATGACTGGTCCGAATTCCCCTTACCCAACTCTGCACTCATACTCCTCTGGGATTCTGCCTGCCATGTTGTTGCTCTCGTCATACTTATCGTAGATTTTCTAGAGTTTGTGCTATGAATGAACCGAACAATCAATAACATCTTCTTCATTCACATCCATACAGAGAGTCGAAAGTTATATTAGCTCAATAGTTCTTCATCCATGCTCGAATCCGATACCAATTGAGGCAACCAAGGTTTTCGGTTTCTTTGTCATTTACAGTCTTAAATCAACTCTCTACGTTTATAACGCGAAAATTAATTGAAATGAGAGAAGCCATGGTACCTGAATATATTTCACTGAACGTCAAACTCTAAATTCCATTCCACGTTGATACCCTCTTAGAGCCAACATTCATTGGATTATCAGTAAGCATTAGCTAACCCACGGTGCTAAGGCATACCCTTGAATTTGGAAAATTTTCGAAGTAATTCTTCCATTATCTTCCAATCACTTCCAAAATAACAGTATACTTCGATCAATGTAATCAATGGAGAATTATGTTAATAGGAAGAACCCATTCCCCTCACAAGACTTGTAATACTTATATATGTATACATAATAAAATAATATTATATATATGTATAAGGTAGATTAATTATTATTTTATATATATTATTTTAACTCTGGATTTATCAATGATAGAAAGGTATCAAATTTCTTGAGATGCAATTTTTTTAAATAAAACGAGATTTGATCTTTTTTGGTGCTTGATAAATCCAAAGTTAACATGGATATATGTTGATTTTTATATACACATATCATGTTTAAGTTGAATCCATTTCTCCCTCTCTTTCTTCCCTCTTTTAGTCTCTCCATTCCTCCCCTCTTCTCTCTCTCAATTTCTCTCTTTCTTCCTTGCTCTCTCCCTCATCTCTCTCTCTACCCTCCAACTCTACCACTAACTCCCTCCCTCTCTCCTTTTCTCTCCCCCCTCCTCCTCTATATCTCCCCCTCTTTCTTCACTTTCTCTCCCTCTCTCTCATTTCTCCTCTCTATCTTCCCTCCTATCCTTTCTCTCTCTCTCTCTCTTCATCTCTACCTTGTCACTTTGTCTCTCTCCACCTCTATCTCTCTATGTGTGTGTTCTTTCCTCCGTCTCACCCCCCCTCCAACTCCATCTTTCTCCCTTTTTGTAATGACCAAAATTTATATACTTAGCTGAAATCTTTAAAATTCTTCAAAGACATAAATGTCCATTGTAAGACATGTAACTGTATATTGAATATTGTATAAGAATTGATATAAGATATGAGATGATTATAAATGAGAATGAGAGGTTGCTTATATAACCTAGGCAGGTGCTCTTTCATGAATGGTCATGTCTCTAAAACATGCCTTTTCATTACTAACTAACTAACCATTAATTAATTAATTATTATTTTTATCAAAAATGTATTTCAAAATAATCACATCTTGGTTTTTGAGTCAACGTTTCGAACCATCTATTGTGGTTCATCCTCAGGACAATGATGAATTATTTATTATTATTATATTTATATTTATATTTATTGTTTTTATATGAATTATATTCATAACATTGCCTCCCTTTTCAAGAAGTTTTGTCCCCAAAACTTCTTAAAAATATCTTTTCGTCTTTGAATTTTCATCTTCATTGATACAAGATGTTATGATGTTGTAAGTGATAGACAAAATTATCGTACTAAGAGCGAATCAGACCATCATAGGTTAATCTTATGTGGAATCTTCTGATCTCTGGAACTTTGTGATGAATATTTATCGTAGCACTGGATTATGCAAACTTTAGTGTTATTGGGAATATAAATTTGTCGTTTATGTTCTGAGTGATACTAGTACGTAGATTGATTGGAAAGTTTGCTCTTGTGATTCAGATGTCGATAAGTAGTTATTCTGGTTGGACTTTCCCTTATCATGTTAGTGGTTGTTATTTTCTTTAAGTGCTATTATTGTTGAATTGGCTACTAATTCCTCATTTGGAATGTTCATTGTTTGAACTACAACTTCTATGTGTCTTCACTTCATCAGGTTTATCCTATGCTTGAGTTACGATTTTCACTGAATCGATATTTGTTTATTTATCTTCAACTTGGACTGAAACAACTAGAGACTTCGATACTTCTTGAAGTTGTTCTAACTTGTCATTTAGCGATTTATTATCACTTTTAAGCTTCTTTGTTTGTGTAACAAAGGTTTGGTTATGATTCCTTAGATGTGAAAGTTCTCCATTTTCTGAATCGTTGACTTTGTCCTTCGTATCTTTCTCTTTATTTTTTAAATTTTTATTTGCTCTAATAAATTTTTAAGGCTTTTTAGACACAAATTTTCTTTTTCTTTTTCTCATATATTCTCCTTTAGTTCCTTATCAGAAATTTCATTTTTTTGTTTTAATCTTTGTTTTTTAACCTTGGATTTTTTTGTCTGTGAAAGTAATTTCTCATTGTGATCCCTAAGACGCCAAATTTCTTTGTTGTTTTCTGTTGATTTTTTATGAAACCAATTTTAAAACTACTTATATTTCCTAACAATTAGTTAATTAATTATTATTTATTATTATTATATTATATTTATATTTTATTATTTATATGTATTTATATTAATAACACTCTTCCTCTCTACTCTTTGTTCCCTCCTCTCTCTTACACCTCCCTCTCTCTCTCCCCTACCCATCACTCTCTCTCCGCCCTCCAAGTCTGTCACAATATAATGCCATGTGGATACATATTTTAAGGCATAATTTATGGATATAGTTGCAATATTCGTGCATGATTTTTATAGATTTGTGTAGTGATTTTTTATTCTTAATCTTTGCAGGAAAACCATCCAAAAATAAAATATTTGAAAATAATTATATTTTTCAACTGAAGAAATCGTGCCTAGAGCCTCTCAAACATACATAGTCCTGAGTCCCAGAATTAAACCACGAGATCTGTGGGGACTAAACCTCCCCACTCAACCATTGGACCACATCCTTAGGACTAACATATCCATAAGTAAATAACATATCTACCATCAATTGCTTCCCATCATAATTTAAACAAGTCTTGCATAAAAATGGATAGGAATAGGATGCAAAAAATATGTTTATAGGAGTTCCACCATTATTTGTGTTTTCTTTAACACTTTGTAGAAGTAAAATTGTAAATGTGTAGACTTTTACTACCCACCAAAATTTATGCTTGAACAATCAATTTACTTTTCCACTTCACATACCAATTTATTAGGTACTGCCAAAGCAAAATTGTAGAATAATTTGTCTATCAACCATAATTTCTAACTTGAGTTGGAGGGGCTAAACTAACCTACAAAACAAAATTATAATATAACAAATTGAATTTTATTATTTTTATTACTTTTAACTTTTTATTATTAGTTGAGCCAAGATTTAAATGTTTACACTACAACATCTCTATCATACTCTGCTCTATATTACTTTTAATCTTTTTATTATTTTTTAATTGAGCCAACATGTAAATGTTAAATGTTAAACATTTACGCCTACACATCTACCTCTCTATTGATTTTTAATTAGGGCCGACATTGACATTAGATTAAATTTTTGTAATGTTAAATGTTAAACATTTACGCTTGACATCTACCCCATACTAGGTTGTAGAGTGCCTCTAGGCGCAATCAACTTACAAATATCTTAATTCTCGGTCTCTTAAGTGTTAATGAATATTAAATATTTGCCCAAGTATTCTTGATTCACCAATGCAATAATGAGACCTCTTATCTCACTACACTTCTTGTCATGATGAGTTTGTGCCACGTGGGAGCTTGTACAAGTCTTAAAGAGGATGTTATTATGCAAAGATTTATGGCCCATCATCTCCTACTAAAATAACATTAGACGTTGTTAGCTTCTACATGCATTTTATCATTGTGATTTGGTTTAGCTCCTTGAGATGATGGTAGCAGTTGTGGATAATTGGAGGAAAAACTTCGAGAGTAGTGCATGTTGGGCATAATATCATACTTTTCTACTCTTCTAGATAAGTTTCCATTGTATGTATCATACCTCTATTTATTTTATGAACTTTTGTTTGATCTGGTTTTTTTCTCAGGCTGTTAAGAGGCATCCCCTCTAGGGTTCCCCTATCTTGACCCCCCACAACTCTACCTTTGTCATCTTGCATCTGGCGTTACCTAATCATGGCTGGAATTAAATACTCATAAGCATCCTTCTTTGTTCTTCTCCTTGGTTGTTGATAATATGCTCGACCCCATGTATGAAACACACTCTTCCGCCTATCTCGCACTCTGTTACATACCATGTTGCACCCAGGTTCCTCACATGGATATCATGGAAGAGGTGGTCATGAGGTCCCCTCCTTGTCTAGAGCTTAGGCCAATGCAAAGGCCTCTACTGCATGCGATTGGAATCACACATTTAGAGCTGCAAAAAGAGGAAATTGACACACTGAAAATGAGACATAGGTGGAAAGCCATTTTCTCTTAGACCTAGAAGTGGAGGAAGATATTGGGCAGTGGATTCCAAAATTGGGTAAAACTCAATCGAGGTAGACACAATACATACAAACAATTGACCTTTACAAGCAGATAAAGACCATAATGGGAAATGCTTTGGTAGAGTGAAGTCAAGCACAACATGAAATATTACTATGTATAAATGTGTTGCAAGCATAGGTGAAAATGTTGGACCATACGGTGGCTACCCTCGTCAAAGAGGTGGTTTATTTGGAGTTCTCAACCACCAAGGAAAAGGAAGTTGAACCTTAATCCCAATAGATACATTCTCCCCTAACCTAATGGACAAACTATTTATTTGTGTTTCATACTTTATAGTAGGTTATTCAACCTCCCTACTAGCACTACTAATAGGATTTTAAGTAGGTTCAATCACAATTACAATCTTTACGTTTTATATATGTAACCACCCCTCCCAAATTTACCCAATCTCACTAATCAGCGAGGGTAAACATGATACGAAGAGTTACTATGACATGATCTGACCTCCAAGCTTCGAAGTCGATAACTGGAACTTACTAACCACAAATTGTCATCCTATAGGGCTTACATGACACTCAGGGGCTGGAGGACCACCCAAAGTGACCCAACCCTGAGCTAGACTACCTTTTAAGTGGCCTAGCACCACAACCGCATGCGGAAGCCTGCATAAGTGTGTTGTGACCCTCCAACCGCATGCACAGGCCTGCATGGGTGTGGTTGTGACCTAAACTACTCAATTCAGTGCATGTGGTCCCATGATCTAAGCCACAATTTCAGGCCAACCTCTAGACCAGTGCCCATAACTTCCTGAGACTTTCTAGAATGATAAAAGACTTGAAGACAATTCCAATCATACCAAACTTGATCAAAGACTTGAGCTAACCAGGCCTAACCATGACAATAATTTTGTCAAACATATGATGAACATGTAATCTATAGGTCATAAATGCATATTTGAACATAAGAGTCAGAAACTTATTTGGGAATCATCAAGAAGGTCTGATTCGCTCTCATAATAGCTACAATAACACTTGTTATCAAATACTTATCATATCCAGAACAAGTTATAGCTAGATTACATTGCAAATCCATGCTTATAACCAACACATAACTAGATTATTAACAATGACATAATAGCCATCAAATCACCATAATAACATGTAAAAATGTTCATAGAACACAATAGGAAAATAGCTCTTATTAACTTATGCAAAATCCAACCAAGTTAGGGACTCCCACCTACCACTCGACCATAGATTTAGTTGAACCAAATCTTTCTTTCAACCAATCACCCTTGTGTCATATTCCAAACATGAATGTGGGATCTAAAGACTAAACAACTAGGGCTTCCCAGAGATTAAACCATCTCCACCCTCATGCTCCTGTGATCTCGCCAAAACTGGTCAAGAGATCACATAAGAAAACCAAGACATAAACAAGTAGGGCTTCCCGGATATTAAACCACCTCCACCCTCAAGCTCTCGCGATCTCGCCAAAACTGGTCAAGAGATCACTAAGCCCAAAATAAGCTTAGATGCCTGAGAATTTCTTCATTATTACCTTGAGGAATTTTCTTGTCTTTACCCACCTATCAAGGGCTTCCTGGAGATTAAAACACCTCCACCTTCAACCCTTGGGAATTTTCCTAAGACCACTTCACCTAGTTCCAAAACCTTTTGGCATTCCAAAGCTTGACCAAACAAAATAATCCCATCAAACCATGGTTATCTGGAAATGGAAAGGCAAGGCTGAAACCACTGTCACACATGATAAAACCTATGCCAATGACAACAAGAGAACCAAATACACAAATGCGTGTACCATGTATTCACAAACTAGCTAGGAAATCATACATACAACCTGTTACCTACAAGTCTTCCTATTGAAATTGCTTGATCCAACCTTCCTTATTTGTCCTTTGCTTTCTTCGTCCTTCATTTGCTTGCTTTCTCCAATGCTAGAGTGCTCCAAGAATACTCTAAGTTGGCAATAGTATGAGAGAATAGAGAGAGATCTAAAACTAAACTGACAAAAGGTTGTGAACTGATCCTCAAAAGCCTTTTTATCATTGAGGCCTCTATTTTCTTCAATTTCCTCTATTTTTCTTTCAATTTTCCTCTCATGCAAATCTGTGACCCTACGTCTCCTTTCTTCTCCTATTTTCCTTTATTCTTCATAAATAAATGTCAATTAATGCCTCTTTGTCTTTTTTAATGCCTTTGTCAATTTCCTTAGCCATAATAAACTGAAAGTGACACCCACTAAGATGTTTTTCCCAACATTCTGCTTGGAATATGTGTCCCATGACCTTGGCTTTATTTTTCCTTTATTATATTTTATTATATGAACTTTAACTCGGGGCTATTAAAACCCATCCCCCTTAGGGGAACACCGTCTTCAGTGTTATATGACACCTATGACCAGCAAGACCACTGAAAACCAAACTATACTGCCCATGGAGCTTTATAACTTAGCTCGATGCAATATTTACAATAACGATCTACTGAAAAGAAAAACCAACATGACAAACATGACAACGTGAAAACCATAATGCTTATTGGAGCTTTATAACACAACTCATTGTGGTATTTACAATAACAACCATACATTGTAAAATTCCTAATGGGAAATTAACAGTGATAAACAAAGCACTCAAATGTAAATGCAATACAAAAACCACACATAAAATTAAACATCCGAAATGTACCAAAAATTGCACCAAGCTGAGCCATTTTATTATAAATCAGTGGTGGTACACATAAGTATGAAGTAAGTGCACCTAGGCTTGCCTAAGACAAGTTAAAAAAGTCACAGGTGGAGAAGACAAATGCTCGGATGCTGGAAATTCAATCCCCTCTGAGTTCTACATTGGCCATGGAAAGACTACATTTTTGGTTGATGTAGAACAGTTGTTTGACCCACTTTTGGTGCTAAAAAAATATTGGGAAATTAACCTCGGTCTCCTCTCAAATAACCCACTAAAACCCAGAAAGGGTTTGGCCTAGTTTTGACCCTTGAAATTACCCCTAATTTCCACGTATTCCTCCAACTGCTAGGTAGTTTGGTCCACCTGGAAATACTACTACTGACCGCCTCCAAAAATGCTAAGTGTTCTTTCTAAGTTCGTCCTTGAGTTCCCAAACCAACTCAACCCCAAAATCACTAACCAATCCTCCACAATGAGTGAGCTCCACCTAGGACTGTGTGGGTCCCAAACCAGTCACCTCTGCATTAGCCCAAAAGAGAAGAATTTGGCCTAAAGAGTAGCGTTGTAGCGATTTTGGAGCACAAGTGTACCAAAAGATACCCCCTTAGCAGTGGATTGTTCCTTGCAAAGTATCACTGTCAAAATTAGTGATGTTACATTGTAAATAATGGAAATAATGCATACATAAACACAAACTAAACAAAGAGGAATGTAAACAAAACAATGCTCAAACGGAGAAAACACATTAATAATAGATGGAAAAATCTCCCTTTATTGATTGTTGGTGGTAGAGGTTGAATACAATAGATGAATTTTAGACTTTGAGCTATGGAGCTCAAAAATCCTCAGCAAGGGGGTTTCTTTCCTCAATCTCTTTGCAAGTTTCTCCTCTCTCTCAAAGAAGTGTGAAGACTCTCCAATGGTGGATTCCTCTTCTCTCACCAAGATGATGGGTTTCTTAGAAGCAATATGACCAACATGCTAGTGCTCTTCACTTCTTTCGCTTCAACAATGCAATGGTGATTTACTCAAACAACAATTTGGCTAGCATAACAATGTCTCATGTTTTGGTTCTCCCATGGCCTATTTATATAGAAAAAAATTTAATCCTTCTTCCCTCACTTGGTACATGTATGATAAAGACACATGAGTAGGACAAGATGATTCCATTGAGGGTTGCATATCTCCAGGACGACTCGAATTCGACTGTTTTGGACTGAGCTCATCTCAAAGGATTGACCCCAAGTGTGTAAAGTGGTCTCAAATTGTTGAGTCATCCTTTTCTACAACCGCACAACTTTTGGAGGTTATTCCATGCACGCAGGTTTATTGAAGAAATAGAAGTGCGGCCATAATTGTTTTTCCTTTATAAACTTTGGACCTTATGAGAACTTTAATTTTTTAAAACTTTATAATGTATTCGGCTGGAAAATGTCCACCTGTGCATTCTGTTGGACACTTTTAGTGTCTTTTGGATTGTACTAACATGTGTACGATTTTTTGGTGTTAACAATTGGCCCCTGATGTATGAGATTAGGAGGAACCGTATAGCCGAAATACATCATGTTTTCTTTTCTAATGGAGAGTCTGATCGACTTTTTGAGAGAGAGGATAGCTTGTTGTGTAGATGAGTAGAGAAAAACCCCTTGACTAAGTATCAATGGTAACCATGCTTTGGTGAAAACCTACAACAGAAAATGTGTCTATACAAGGTGGGCATGTCCCATGCTCGTTATGACGGCTAACCGGACTTGATTACAATATGGAAAATGACCAATTGTGGTCTAGTCAACATTGTGGTTGTTGACGTGCCAATATCTGACGATGATAATTGCTGACACCCTCAAGGGCATTTTCTGGCCAATAGGTGTAATATGGTTCCCTTATGCATAGCCAAGGTGAAGCATTGTTGACTGGGGTGTTGTGGTATGCCTAGGTCTTCGGTTGCGGGTACCTCCCCTGTATCATAATGTAAGCACTCTTGAATGAGGTGCTTAGTGATGCGGGGGTCTTCGACTAAATGGATGAACTACAATAGTAACTAAGTATGATACCACCTTGACATGAATGCTTGAGTTGGTGTCAAATGTCAAGGGGACCAATGACATTAGTGGGCGATAATGGTTCCCATTGTGCCACCGGGGATATCCCCTTTGATGGGGGGAATATCCAAGGTACTACATCTTTCTTGGAATACATATGTTGAAGTTGATAGGAAAAGGGGCGTTAATCGCTCGACATGGTGAGTCAAGAAATCAATGTGAGATATGAACAGGTTGTTATAACTTGGGTCGGATAGGTATGCTAGCGAGGGTTGTCAATATAGGAGGATATGGATAGCTATCCTGAGGTTGGAGCTTGATGTGCCAATGGCAACGATCAAAACATGTTTACTGATGGTGATGGTCATGGAGTCAATGAGATTTCCAGGATGGGTGTGATCAGGTTTTGACAGACATGCAAAAATGTAAGGTGTTTTGCTAGTTAGATGTAAGCTATGACCAAAGGTGGCTAGAGATTAGTGCTAGGCGCAAGTCATGAATTGTAAACACAAAATGTGGATGAGAGATTTATTTTTTTTGAAAAAATATTTGTACACTTGCCAAAAGAATATGAGGGTGGTTTGGATGTAGAACCACGAAGATGGGTGCCCCATGATGACAATAACCTGCATAGAGGTGTGGTGTATTGGCTGAGGGTGGGCCCCTCATTGGTTGGTCTTTTTGTTGGGTTGGTGAGGGAGGTAATGTGACACAAATGTGCTATGCAATATGGATGAATGATAGGCCAAATGTAGGATGCAGGGGTGCATCTGTTCAGTACCCATGATGGCTTGAGAAATGGGATGTATGCATAATGAGTGTAGCATAATGAGGATAAACTTCAAGATATGTATGTGAGATGGTTCCCAGGCCAGAGTGATGGAGTGATGGCTCCTTTTAGTGAAGAGGAGTCTACAAAGATGAAGGGAGCCATGAAGGGGGTTCTATCGACCAGTGTGAATGTTTATCTATGCAAGGGTGAGATGGTGATAAACATGATCGAGATGATGGACCTTATGGCGCATTTTGGAGAAATGATTTCATGATATGCAAAGATTTGAGGAAGGCTATCATGTTGAGTGGAGAATGATACCTGCTCTGTCGTTTGCTTGAAGGGTCATTGGTTGAAGTGGATTATGCGTGATTTTCATGCAATGGATACAACCAATACCACAAGTGAAATATTTGTTCAAGACATACATATATAGTGAATGCTATAGATTTAGAGAGTTGGAGAAGTACCCGAAATGAGTTTCTCAGTGTGCGATAGGCCAAAAACTGATTATTTGCATTTACCAGAACCGAGGGTTCCGTGATGAAGATGGTGTGGTACTAATCTTTGTGTCTCTTTCTATTTTGCGAATGGATGTCCCAAGATTCTGTAATGGACCCTAAGTGATGGTGAAAAGGGAGATAGATAGGGTGAAGGGAACCAAATATCACTCATTTGCATTGCCAAGTTGTGGAGGTCACAGAGCATCCTTGTAGCTTTTCTTGTCATTGTGGTCAGCCTGAGTACCCGAGATTCAAGCAGAGAGATCCAAGTAAGAGCTTGTGCCCTAGACTTTGTGAATTTGGTATTTTTTAGGTTAGTTAGGCCATACATGGGTCCCTTGTACAACCTTTTAGGGTTAACCTAGCATGGTTGCGCAGGCGACTCATAAGGAGTTGTGCGGTCACTATGCAATCATTGGGGTTTTGTGCGGCCACCCCGCACAAAGTGCCTACTCAAATGCGTGCATTGCGCGTTTGAGAGAGGTAATTCCATAGTGAACCCCTCCAGGGTTCATTGTGGCTTACTTGGTGGTTTGCGCACTAGGCACACACCTATTTAGAAAATAGGTGCACGCACTGTGCGCCTGTTTTGGAAATAGGTGCGTGCATCATACGCTTGTTTTGGAAACAGGCATGCAGTGGGAAAAAATTAATAATTTTTGCGCCTTTTTTCTTTTTGAGAACCTGGGGGATTTTATTTTTTGACTTGTGGTATTCTGGGTGACAGGATGATTTGGCGAGAGAGAGATTAGGTGAGGCCGTGGACCGCTATGGCGTAGGATCCTACAACAAGCCAACTACTAGTTCAGTGGAGGCTTCTAAAGTTTCTTCAGAACCTCTTGACAAGGTCGCAGGACCATTTCCTGCGGTTTTTAGTGCGATGTTGGGACCCAAATTGTCAGATGATGGTCATCCAACTAGCCAATCTACCAATATCAGTTCATATCGAAATCTATTTTGTCATAGGTTTGATGCCTCGGGGGGAGGTGCTTCCTTATCCACTACCGATAGGGCATGTCGATATTAGACGTTGAGTTGAGACAAAGGAGAAGGGTCACTGTGGTCTAGACCCTTATGATGAGGGTTGCATTAGTATTGCAGTAGTTTTGGATTTATCCAAGCGAGCAACAATGGCTATAATCGTTAGACTGGTGGGGTCGCCATCTACCCACTAGTGTTTGGGGCCCCACATAGCAGTGTTACAATAGCTACAGGCAAGGCACTTTTTTTATTAGGTCCAATTACTGCATCAGGGAATATTGTCGTAGCTCACACAGGTGCGGAATGGGACCCTAAGGAGCTTCTTCTATGGGAGTATGCTCTGTAGCATACTCTATGAGTGGGTGGTTATGTTTTTTTTTTATTCTTGTAGTACTAGCGATGCCTGCTAGGGACCCACGCATGCGCCGCTGGGGAGGGGCGATGCCGAGAGTTGGTGGTAGACCGATGGGGTCTTATTGGAGCACCATGGTAAAGGATTGGCTATAGTGCCTCTCTTACTACACTGAACTATGGAAGGTACTGACAATTCCTTGTGTGGTTGAATTGAGAGCATATGCGACAATAACATCATGTGATTTTTTCTTGATTGGAGAGGTGCTTGTGGGGGATGTGGGCCACTAAGTAGAAAATGTCATTGAACCTACTCATTTCACGATATTTATTGATCAAGTGGTTGGGTTTATCACATAGGGTACGCATGACTGATGATTTTCTTTGCCAGATGGTTTTTGGTTGCTTTTGGCTTGATTTGGATTGGTGATGGTGATGGGACGTGAAATGATGGGGGCCCAGTTTTGTTGTTGGTCACCTTTTCTCCTCAAACATACATAAGACATCTAGGGGTCCTTCTTCATCGAGAGGGGGGATGGGTTCTATGGATTCTATATCTGAGTCCAACATATAAGAGTTTTCATTCATGAATTTACGTATGAAACTCAACGTTTTGTGGGATTTGGGAAGGTGGCGATACCTCTTCTGATGGTGGTTTTCCTCGCAAATATTGCATATATGGTGTTGGCGTCTAGGTTTTCTTTTTTGAGCAACTTGGGTGATTCGGTGGTTTTGGTAATGTGTCCATAGTTGTGGGCAAAGGTTCACTGGATGCATAGGTTCATCACATATAACACATGGTAAAGCAGAGGAGGGGTGTTGTTGCTGATCTTGCCTTCATGTGTTGTAGGCAAGTTTTTTAGTGCATGAAGCTACCTCTTCTTGAATGTAGAAGATTTTTTGACATTTATTTTCCATTTGAGGGTTGGTTGGCACTATCATCTCATTCATGATGGTTTGAATTAGTGTGTTTAACATCCCTCGGTATTAAGGGATGTCAGGACAATGATGATTATAGTGCCCATGTTTTTCGCATATGGTGCATGCATGGTTGGTACATATTTCTTTGTTATGCAAAGGTATGGTTTTTTCTCCTTTTGGTGGAGCTGCAGTTGTTGATGTTTTAGGGGCATTCATAAGAGTTTTTAGCTCATCTAATTCGGGGCATATGTGGGTTGGGTGCCTGAATTCTTCACATAACGTACATGGTTGCAAGGCCCTTGAGGAGTTTGAGGGTTCTCCTCTTTTTCCATTTTGTTTATCCTTTCTGCTAGCCCGATAGGTGCAAGTGTAGGACGGTTTGGAGTAAGGGTGGTTTACTGAGATGGAGGTATAGGGATTTTTCGTACCGGAAGGTGTCCTGTCTCAGATGACATGGTCATGGGGACCAAATACCAAACTGGTATCGTGAGAGCCATATTTGGTAATGTAAGGGTTTCCATGGTTTGGTGCAAAACAAAGCCAGGTGGGGGGCATAAAAAGGGGATTTGCGTAATGGTGGAAGGTAAAGTAATGACATTATCATTTGCAGGGCGTGTTGTGTCTAGAACTGGTTCCGGGTTTTACGTGGTGCTTGATTAAGTCATCATGCACACCAATGCTCTGGTATTTGGTACAAGCTCTTGTCTTATCGGAGGGTCTCCTGGGAATGTTCCTAGGAGAGGTGATGGCTTAAACTGGCCTAGGATGATCTTAGTTTAAGTAGTGATCACCTCATGGGAGGACGAGACTAAGGGAAACATGCCATTTGGTGTGGGTAAGGTTGCCTTATCGTAGTATACGAGTTGATCAATAGTAATGATATTTCGATCACAAGGGAACATCATTATTCTGAACAATGATGAGGAACCTTCGAGCATTTCGTACATATAACTTCGGCCTAGTAGGATGTTGTAATCTAATTGGGTGTCTAGTACTTTGATGTCTATTAACACAATTTGTCCAACAAACTTAACTGGCACGCTAGATTATAAATTGATGGGAGATGAAGGGTGTCCGTCGTATGCTTTGAGCATTATGTCAGAAGGCTTAAGTTTAGGGGGTCCTAATTTCTGCCAAATGGATTTGGACATGATACATGTAGAAGCCCCTTCATTGATGATGCAACAATGGATGTTGATATTTTGGATTGAAACCAGGATTTGGAAAGCAATGGTTGAGGGTAGCCATGGAGTAGCTGATATGATTAAGAAAATTAGTTTTGTTGTGCTAAAATTCATTTTCATATTATATTAAATATGCTTGAGGATTCATGTGATTGTTTGTAAGTTTAAACATGGGTTTTTGAGTGTTTTTATGTGCAAATTAACATAAACAAATGACTGAACAACAACATATAACAGAAATTAACATCACCGTAAACAATATCATAGTAGCACATGATGAAGGAGTTCACCCCTCCTGGGCTACGTCTCCTTTGTCCATATTCCAATGTCTTGGCCCTCTCTATTATGCTCAAAAGTGTGAATACATCAGTTTACAATGCTCATAATGCTCTGAAACATGTTCCAATGGCTCTAGAATGCCCAAAAATGCTTGTGTAGCCTCTTTTTTCTCCTAAAAAACTCAAGAATTTATGGTATTTCCCAATATTATGCTAATCACACTGGAAATTCCCCAAAATTCGTCATCATCCTACAATTTCGCCCCACAAACACACTAATAGAGTGATAATTTCACCGAAAACCGGGAAAAATTGCCGAATAGTTTAAATGTTCGCTAATGCGTATGTACTGAAAATTGTGGCCACGGGAGGGGCCATGTGCCTGGGGCTAAGGCCAATGGCCCACCCCTGCCGGTCGAGCCCCTGCACTATTCTCTACCGGTGGACATATGTGTTGGTATAACCATGGGCCAACCCCCGCGGGTTGGTCCCACCCCCTGTTTTGGGAATATTTAGTGTTCTTGGACAAACGCCTAACCCTCTAGATCTAGTAGTAGGTCTAGAAACAACAAAAAAAGTAATCTTAATCTTTTTATATAATCAACATATAAAACAAGAGAGGAGAGAAACCTACTTGTAGTTTTCGCTAGCTCCTTGTCTCCCTTGACCGATCTTGCTGCTCCTTTCCATACTTAAACTGCTTGGAAAGTACCTACATAATTACATAAACAAAAACCCATCAAGGCAAATGATAATGATCTATTGCTTATAAATAACATGGAATTGGGAACATGATATACATATGAAAGAATTAACATATAACACAAGCATAAGGAAAAGTCTTGAAAATTTTATTGATAAGAGGAAAGATTACAACCCATATGAGCTCGATCCAGCAACACTCTTCCAATTCAATTCCTCTTCACCTCATGAAAAGCAAGACACTCCAATACTATTACAATACTTTCACTCAATTCTAATCTCATATCACTAGCATCTCCTTACAACTCAATATTTTTCAGCCCCTAATCTCTTAGATGAATGATCTATTTATAGGTGAGTGAAGGAGGTTATGCCATCAATGGTGATGATGAATACCTTTCTAAATTTAGAAATCCATTCCATGGAAGAAGGAATACAAGATTGATATTTCCTAATTCCCTTTCTCATCAAAATGTGAACTCAAAGGAGTAGGTGGCATTGAGAAACTTCTAGAGGCTTCCAATGGATAAGGGATCTTCAAACCCTCACAGAAATTTGCTCAAATTCGCTCAGCGCAGGCCAAAGAGGAACCAAGTGCGCTGCATAGCACCCTATTAGTGTATGGTTTGCATTGCAACACACCCTAATGAAGGCCTACCTGCTCTAATCTTCTTAGAGGTAGCTTTTGGATGTTTTCAGTGATGGAACTTCTTGGGAGGTGAGGCATTCTGATGACTAACTTATGTAGGGCATGTAACAACTACACTAGGGGTTGATGGGCCCTAATAGTATTGGTCTATAATTTGGGGTTGAAGTGCCCAAATGGATCTGTAACAGTTGCCCCCTAAATCATGAAGTCGTAAATATATATGTCGGGTGACATGCCTTATCACGAGGAGAGGAGGGTTCGAAACGGAAGGTGGCTTGCATCAATTACAATACATATATCATAATAATTTGATTTTTCTCATGAACTAGCTGATGGAGGCATACCCATGCTCATCTTATAAACTTTCATTACATGTACAAATATAGTTTCCTACAGATATAGACCCCTGAATGGTTGACCATAAAAGTAAGGCCATTGTACATTTGATTTAGTACTCATGAATATATCGTAGCTCGGATGGATGAAACTAGATCCAAGGTCTTTAGTCTCATCCAATCTTTCGCTCAAGTACAAGTCTAACCATGTGAATAGATGTTCTGAAGTCGAACATGGAAAGACATCGTCTGTTTGCCAGCCAATGATGTAAGTTTTTAACAGACACGAGAGGAATCATGGATAATGACGATGACCCTCAAGGTACTACAATACATTTCGCATGGTGTGAATAAATGATTTGATGTCAAACACCATACAAAGTCTTTCAGTCGAAGGCCATTGATGTCAACCTATCTGAGAAACCTGCCATTGATGTATGCAAGCTTCAAGGTACTGAAAGGGTGTTTCTAAGTCAACTTCTTAGATGATGTACTGATGTCGACAAGAAGTAACTTCGTCGCAGGAGGGCCTTGATGTATCCCAAATCTATGACATGAAATGAGGTAAATGATTTTGGAGATGAGAATCGACTGACGACACAAGGTTTAGGAATGTCGGTCATGAAAATGAAGGTTTATGGTATTGCAAAGGATGAAGTTTGAACTGAATGACTTCTCTTGAACATATCGGCAACACTAAGATGAATTGGTAGCATTGACCCAAAACAAAGTAATGGATGGTATGATAGACCAATGGTGTGATAACCATCAAGCTAAATGACCCAACCCACATAGTCACGGTGATGAGGTGAAAGTGTCATGTTCAAGAGCGACTTGCTACCATAATTTTTTCTCAGATTTTTCCCATTTTCCCCAGTCATTGTTAACCAGTACCTCTATATTTTTTATCAAGCTTGAGGAGGATAACATATGCTTGTTGTATAATTTCACCCTTCAGGTGAATCCATCGCTATTTGATGCTTTAACGAGTCTAGCAAAGGTGAAACTCGTTCTTGTCTAGATGGACAAGTTTGTTGATGTTTGATGTTTTTAAAGAGTTTAACAACAAAGACAACTCGGTCCTTTTCATGTTTAGAGAGTTTGAAAAGGGACGAAAAGAAAAATCCATAAGTTCTTTTTCATAAAATAATCTCTCAAGTCTAAAAAAGCATAAAATAATACAAGAGAGATGTCGTTTCCAATCCTTTAACGAGCTATAAAGGACAAGCGCTCGACAATATTTTCATATTTAGAGAGGCTGAAAAAGAGCTTAAAAGAGGACTCCATTTTGAGGAACAAGTGGTTTCTAAGGTGGCAACTGGTTCCAGTGATGTTGGAACTTCTCAAAACATGTTGATTTATGTGAAGAGGCTGGCTAATAAGACCACTCATGCAATCATTCCTCAAAAAGGGTAAACAACCAAGTGAAAGCGTATGATCGGCCAAAGAGATGGTGGCAATGGGATGAAAACAACCAAGGATCATTTGATGAAAAGGTTGATAAAATGGAAATCACAAGGGTTAAAATGGAAATGGGTTCATTTTTACACAAGCTTGAACCGTAGGTAACTATGCTTGGATTCAGTTTCATGTTTACACAAGCTTGAAATGAAAAAACTATGCTTGGATTCAGTTTTATTTTTACACAGGCTTAAAATGAAAAACTATGTTTGGATTCATTTACATGCCCCCAGCATGATCAAAGGGAGAGTCTCCTATAACTAGATGGAAGTCGCTGCGGTGAAGTAGTACAGTTATCCAACAACATTTTGGCTTCGTCTAGATAGGGACAAAGGTGAATGGGGTGATTCCCTTTACATAACCTACAGGGAAACTTAACTTTACCACTAAGTGCATGCCCCCTAAGCTTCATTACATTCACCTAATTAGACTACTCATGGCCATCGAGTGGATGGAATGTGTTATCTCAAAATCAGGTCCTGGAAGGCTGCAGACTAGGAAGACTTCAAGTAACAGTTTCAGTCCAATCTTTTAGCTAAGGCTTAGCATCCTTAGCCTGAGAGGGCTCTCTCAAAGGCTTTAAGATTTGCAATTGTGATTGAGATGGCTAACTCTTCTATGAAACAAATAGGAATGAGGCTGGTAAAATCTAAATTAACAAGCATCCATTGGGCTCATGGAGTCATATGTTACTCAGCATTAACAGTGAATTGGCTTTGCAATGAAATCAAGGCATTTAGACTTCAATATACATAAAGTACAGCAGACACAAAGGGACAATATAAGAGTACATGAAGGAAATTAGAACACAGCATGTGATTTCTAAGTAATCAAGTACCCATCAAACTGTAAACAACATGAAAGACAACAAGAGGAATTCATACATTGAAGTCACTATGATTCTTGAGCAGCTGAAACCATTCACTGTATTATCAAAATAAACAGAGTCTTTACATAAGCTTGTCAACAGAGTTTTTTTACATAAACTTCCAACCCTGTGTACATTGCTCTTTCTCCTATTTATAGAATTCTTTTACAAGGCTGAGATTCCTCCTCCAACATGAGGGGAATTCGAATTCTACTTCCTGTGACACCTATTCAACTTTTAAAACTAACTAATAAATACGAGTGACTGCTAACTAACAGTTTAAGAGACCTAAGACAATTAGGATTCTAATTCTACATCCTGCTGAACATAGCATTTATTACAATCAATTCTCGTTCTTTGACAAGTGGTCTCTTTTGGTTTAGCTGTAGTGGGTGTCTGAAGCTGTCTGCTGGTCTTTAATGTCACATCTTCTTCCTGGATCCTGAAAAGCAAGAAACTGCCCCTGTTTATCTGCCTTTTGTTTTCCTCAAAGATATTCGAACTAATGAACCATGTCCTTCTTCTTTGATTATACCAAAATATATTATAATGCCACCTGCTTGATGTGTTGTCAACCTGTTTTATGTGTGAAGGCAAAAGCTCTTTCATGCTGTTTTGACATATTTTGAACGGTGGTAAATGTGCTCACGTTATGACAAAAATTTAAAGTTGGATTCGAATCCATATTTTCTCCACTTGTCTTAACCTGGTTGAATGTTGAAGCTTCAGATGATGCCTGGTAGATATTCCCCTTTCAAAATTCCCGCTTGTATTTCAAACTGGTTGACTGAGATTGGATTATAAAACTTCAGCAGTTTCGTAGCGCGCTACGAAACTGCTGAGCATTAGTCATCATCTTCAGTAGTTTCGTAGCGCGCTACGAAACTGCTGTGTAATTCCAAAAACACAGTTTCAACCCAATTTTTTTCTATTTTGAGCCTCTTGATATGTAAACATTCTTTCAACTGTCCCAAAGCTTTTCAAAATTGAATGAAGATGCATCATTCTCCAAAAAACTTGCACAATAGAAGGCTGCTCACTAGATGCAAGGACCTCTTTGAGTTCCTTAACGGTACTTGCTGGTTGATAGAATGCTCTGTAACAAGATGAGCTCCTCTATGATCCTATATACCATCCACAGAGGGAGGCACTCCCATTTCCTTTTGTTTGCCTAGTAAGTTCTAATGCTTGTAAAGGCTCAATAAATAATCTTACAACTCCAGGTTGTCCTAAAATGGCAGGCCTCTTTGTATATGTTCCCTCAAATAGATTATAGGTATCAGGTTTCTGATAAGTTCCATGCGAACAATCCATGCTTGGGCCCAAACCAACATTAATGTCTTCCGTAAAACCCATCATGGTGTAGCTTTCTCCAGGTTGTGCATTACTACTTTCCAACAACTGAGGAATCTGTTCATCTCTAATTCCAGTTTCTGGTATTTTTGGTGACAAAACAAATTGTCTGGTGAAGTCACTGTGCTCTAACATTCGTTGTTGTAGCAATCCATCAGTCCTATCCTATTTTTCGTGGAAGTTAGGAGGAACAGTTGGTTGTTGCACTACAGATTCTGAGGGACTGCTTGTTACTGTGTAGCCTTGCAATTCAGAAGAATTCAGTTCCATTTCATTCCCGTGTTGACCACTTCCACACTTTCAACCATTCATCCTTTGGCAATCTTTGAATATCATTTCATTTTGCAATGTGCTTGGTCCTATATACAAAGGGACTGGCCTGGCTGAACCATCAGAATGTAAAATCTTTTCACCCTTTGATCAAGTAACGATGTATCAGAATATGTATGACTCAATGTCTGTTGGTGAGATACGTGGTCTTGAGATATCGCCTGCTCACATCCATATTGTTGCTCAATGGAGAATACCTGAGGAGGAATAAATTTTTCAGAGGTTAACTCACGTAACTAGCTGGAGTTGTGGTAGGATAAAATCTCTTCCACCTTGATCATTTGTCACCTCCATAGCTTTCTTGACTTGAGCTGCAACATATGCATAGACATGTGTATCTGGACTTGTAGCAGCTCCATGCATGTAGCAGGGATGCATAAAAAATCTGGACAGTTCCCCACAGAGGACGAATTTCAGTTCCCTCCTGAAGTATTCCCAACAATTCAACAATAATGATATCCATGGAACATACAATAATCCCCCAGAATGTCCAACAATTTTGTCATCTGTGAAAAAATAAGAACTCTGGAAGCACGGTCCTTCAGTTTTGGAACCATTTTGTCCGCATTGGTGATCAATTGCATGGCTATATTCAAAAGGCGCTACCCTTTCCTCCAGCATTCACAACATCCAAGTCTTTTTGAAGCAATGCTCGGTAAAATTGCTTTTGCATCATCAATTAACGTTGAGCAGTTATTTGACTGTTTCAGTGCTGCGGCATTACCTATAACCCAAAGTCCTCTGCGAGCTCTTGTCAAAGCCACGTTCATCTGACGAATATTAGCAACAAAACCTACACCATGGCTAGAAGTTTGAATACAAGAAATGATGATTACATCTCGTTCTTGACCCTGAAAGCAACTACAGTGTTAATTTATAACCCTTTTCCCTCTTCAGTGTTAAGAACACTTTCAAACTTCCGCTACAAACATTTCAGCTGTAGCTTGTATGGTATGATAATGCCAACAGGAACCTTAATGCTTGCAGACTTCACAAATTTCTGAAGATGTTCATACAACTGCTGGAAGCGCTCAAAAAGGCTTCGACTATATTACAAGGTGCCGACTGCTTGGCTAATCACCATTGCAGGTAGTTGTTGTGGATCCCCTACCAGAACACACCGCGCAGCTACTTCACTGGCCTGAGCAGCCTCATCTATGAATCAAGACGGTAAATCTTCATTTCTCCATCAATAAAACCATGATCAATTTGAATAAGACCAACACGAACAATGCGTGGAGCTCGAATCATCTCTGGCTTAGCATTGAAACGATGTGCCTGCAACATTTGTGCCTCCTCCTGCATCCAGTAGCATCTTCATCATAGAACAGGGACCTAATGTGGTTCGAATAATATCTGCAACAACATTTGATGCTTGAATATTTGCATGGCACACCCTATTTCCAGTCTCTCGCTTTATAATGCCATTCAAAATGAGAACAGGAGCATATACGGCTGCAAGTGAAGGCGGCTAGCAGTCCGTCGAGGGAACAAACGCTAGACTGGACAAAAACCACCGAATCACAGCTAAATTCGACAGGGGAAAGTGTATAAGCTGACAACTGTTGATGTAAACATAGAGAATTTGGATAAATTTGACAGCTGGATGAGATTTGCTATGAATCAGCAAGAATTCCCGATTTTGTAGCGTGGTTAGTGCAAAATCAGTGTTTTGCGCTACAAAATCACCTAGACCGGGTTTCTGCGCTATGAACTTTGAAATGAGTTTCGACATATGATATTCATGTGAGATATGAGACAAATGATAGATTAAAACAGAGAATTGACCCCATTTGACATACTAACAAGACTCTTAACAAGACTCTAAAACAAGATGAAAAGACGAGACCCAAAACTGACACCAACCCTTTGAAAAAAATTGATGTTGAGAATTTAAACTATTTTTTCTTGAGTGATAACAGAATGAAGGTTCTTTTATGAGATCAAGTGAAAGACTCGACTGGGATTTTACAAGATCTATTCAAAGACTTGACTTGGAACCTGGGACCTTGTTTCATTTTTTTATTGAGCTTGCCCCAAGACAAGGAACTCTACTCAAATTCCTTGTTTCTTTTTTTAACGAGCTTGACACAAGACAAGGAACTATGCTCAAATGGATCTGTTTGATTTTTTTAATGAGGTTGACACAGTAAAAGAACTATCCTCCACTCGTTTCATTTTTTAACAAGGTTAACACAAGACCATGAACTATCCTGATACTCCTTGTTTCATTTTTTAACGAGGTTGACACAAGACAACGAACTATCCTCGGGCCTATTTCATTTTTTAATGATCTTGACACAGTAAAAGAACTATCCTCATATCCTTGGTTTCATTTTTTAATGAGGCTGACACAAGACAAGGAACTATCCTCATGAACCGGTTTCATTTTTAACGAGGTTGACACAGTAAAAGAACTATCCTCATATTCCTTGGTTTCAACTCATAAGAGGTCATGAAGGAGAGATCTAGTTCCAATGCCCCATGATCTCCAGAAATTGATGACATAGGATGATGTGAATGGGAAGACCATTCTTCTAAGATCTGAGGAATATTAGGACAATTTCGAAGAAAATGGTCTCCAACACAAAGTTTGCATGGATATCGAACTTGCTGAGGCTTGATGGATGGTTTCTCATCAGATATTGCATTCAAAGCAATGGTTGCTTGGTTGTCCCTCTGCTGAATTTACTTCTTCTTCTTCTTCTTCCCTTTCTTCTTCTTCTTAGCCACCTGGTTACTAGTACCAATACTTTCACCAGGCGAAGAGGAAGAAGGGGAGGAAGAAACGACCAAGGAAGAAGGAAAAGGGTCAACTTTAGGATCAATTGGAGGTTGATTTGTCCAGTTGGAGGTGTACTTGATTGCAAAGAAATCATGACATTTTGAACCAAGGAGGTTTAAAACAATCATACTGGCAAGCCAATGGTAAATCCCAGAAGGGACAATGTAGCCATATAAGGAGCACCAATATTTCCAAAAGGAGGAAAAGGACTAGGATTCCCATCAAAAGGGATTCCTTGATCGGTGGACTCTGGATTTGTCGCCATATGTTTCAACCTAAGATCAAATAAGGAGCAATCGAGGAGGATGTTATCTGTGGTAAATTAATTTTATTTTAATCAAATTAACATAACAAAACAAAAGAGGGATGATCTAGGCAAAAGGTTTACCAAGCAACTGTGAACTGCAGAATACCTCCTGGCGAACTAAGAAGTACGGGCAGGGAATCTCCCCGAATGTTGTGTTCGGTGTATCACAGTTTACAAGGCAACCAACTCGGTTACCTAAGGATGGATAGCAACCTAGAGTTGTCCTCCCATATATACCCAAAGGTATGTGGAGGCCCAGTCCGTATAAGCGTTGTCTAATGCAAAACCGCATAGTGAGAGCATTCCCATATACTTTACGTACTGTAACACCGCCCTATATACTCGAAGGTACATGGACGAGCTACGATATACTCACGTATGTGGAATGAGGTATCATACTCGGGATGTATTACAGACAAGTTAGCGATAGCTGCTTTGTTTTACGACGTCAGAACACATCTCTAGCCTAGACCTCTAAATGTTTTTTGTTAGGTGACAATGCTCCATTAGGTAAATTCAGATAGATTTTAAGTTGGTCTTCTTTAGAATTTGCCTTTCAAGGTTCACCACGTGATGTATGTTTTCAATTCCTAAAATGAAACTAATATGATAAGCATTCTTTCCATTCAGTTTAACAATGAAAATCCTAGCTACTAGGGATAGAGCAAACAAGTACTTTTTGATCAATCAACAAAGAGCTCAAACTAGATGCAATTCCCTACACTATTCCTTTTAACACACACAAACTCTTTTCAATGCAAGGTGCATGTATTTCTTTTCAATTTCCCTTAATGTGAATGATTCAAAAAGGAAAACTAACGCACAAATTATCATCAAACTCTTTTCATAAAAATGACGATTTTGTGACAATTTATTTTCAAGGAAAAGGAAGAATTTACAACACTTTCGATTTCAAAGAAATGAGGAATTACGACACTTTCAACGAAAATACAAACCATATGCACATATAAATCAATTGGTCTTTTATGAATGAAGACTTTATGACAATTCAGTTTTCGAAGAAAAGGATGACTTCACGACACTTTCTTTCGACAAAGATCAATCGACCAAAAACTAACTTTGACTATAGACTGATAATGACAAAGAAAACATTAAAGAAACATTAATCAATACTATCAAAGTAGGGCTGGCTAAGGAGATGAAAAGACTGTTCTCAGAGATAAGACATCATTGATATTCAGCAAGCAAGTAATCAGAAGAATTTTGGAAAAAACTCAATCCAAAAAGTAAAAGGATCATTTGAACACTTGTCCTTTCAGGCTCATTAAAAATCGAAGGCGCTAGAGTCATCTTTTGTTTTTTCTTGACTCTTTAAAAATGAAAAATCAAATTTGTGTCCCTAGTGGAGTCGCCAATTTGTTTCGGGAATATTTAGTGTTCTTGGACAAATGCCTAACCCTCTAGATCTAGTAGCAGGTCTAGAAACAATAGACAAAGTAATCTTAATCTTTTTCTATAATAGATAAAACAAGAGAGGAAAGAAACCTACTTGTAGTTTTCGCTAGCTCCTTGTCTCCCTTGACTGATCTTGCTGCTCCTTTCTGTACTTAAACCACTTGGAAAATACCTGCAAAACTACAGAAACAAAAACCTATCAAGGAAAATGATAATGATCTATTGCTTATAAATAACATGGAATCGAGAACATGATATACATATGAAAGCATTAAAATATAACACAAGCATAAGGAAAAAGTCTTGAAAACTTTATTGATAAGAGGAAAGATTACAACCCATATGAGCTCGATCTAGCAGCACTCTTCTAATTCAATTCTTCTTCACCTCATGAAAAGCAAGACACTCCAACACTATTACAATACTTACACTCAATTCTAATCTCATATCACCAGCATCTCCTTACAAATCAATATTTTTCAACCCCTGATCTCTTAGATGAGTGATCTATTCATAGGTGAGTGAAGGAGGTTATGCCATCAATGGTGATAATGAATGCCTTTCTAAATTTAGAAATTAGTTCCATGGAAGAAGGGATAGGGGATTTATGTTTCCTAATTCCCTTTCTCATCCAAATGTGAACTCAAAGGAGTAGGTGGCATTGAGAAACTTTTAGAGGCTTCCAATGGATAAGGAATCTTCAAACCCTCGTGGAAATTTGCTCAAATTCGCTCAGTGCAGGCCAAAGAGGAACCAAGTGTGCTACATAGCACCCTATCAGTGTATTGTTTTCATTGCAGCACACCTTAATGAAGGCCTACCTACTCTGATCTTCTTAGAGGTAATTTTTGGATGTTTTCAGTGATGGAACTTCTTGGGAGGTGAGGCATTCTGATGACTAACTTCTTTAGGGCATGTAACAATTGCACTAGGGGTTGATGGGACCTAATAGTATCGATCTATAATTTGGGGTTGATGTGCCCAAATGGATCTGTAACACCCCCAAAACAGCGCACCAATGGTATTTAAATATAAATTGCGGTCCATACATGTTAAGCAACACAGTCATGGCGTATTAGTAACGGATTTGGAATATTGTTGGGAGGTCGCAGGTTCAACCCTCACTACCTCTACTTGGACTATAACCAAATTTTTGGTGGCCTCGCGGGCTACCACGTGGCAGCCTCTAGCTAGGCCACGTGTTAGCCCGTGGTTGGCCACCACTCCAACCAATGAAATTGCGCCAATTGCACCTAGTAATAAAACAACACTTTTCACATTATGTTTTGCCGAGGAGCCCATTGACCAATTCAACGACCACATACCCTACCCAATCAACACCACGTCAGCAGTACAGACTTCTAAATGAGTTTTCATTTTATTTTTTTAAATTCGCATGTTTGGGTAAGTGAACAAAACTCATTTCTGGAGTCATACAGAGTCTGTTTCATGCAAAATGAGTTATGCCAAATTCAGGATGACGAGCACTACATGGTCATTTAGGTTTCATACTAATATGATAACTTTGAACTTTGAGCTATATTTTGAGCACCTGATCATTCCTTCCACTAGAAGCCCTTTGGACCCCAAAATATCACTTTCAGTTGTCCAACAGGTGAGGGTACAGTTCCCTCACCTTTCCAATCTCGATCCATTCATCACTAACTTGGAATTAGTGATCTACACGATGCTTGTTGTGCCTTTCTTTGTACTTGCCTTTGCTATTTTCAAGCTGATATTGCACTATTTGATGTACCATTTGGAGTTGTTCAATGAACTCCTTGGATTTTTCCATGTTACCATCAATAGAAACATCCTTCTTACCAAGATGATACAACACATTATGATGCAAATGGTAAACAAATTCCTCTACTTAATTCCTTTGACTCAAGCTTGAATGTACATCTTGAAAGTATGTATTTTGCTGAACATAACTTTCATGCAAAACAAAATGATGCTTGAGGAAAGTAGTTACACAAATAATAGGCCTAGAAAGTACATCAACAAACTTTTCGCTTATACCTTTCTTATTCCTTTTGACCAAGTGGAATAGTAGAAGAAACCCATCCAATGAAAGTGCCTTTGTCGCTGCAACTTAAACACTACACCATTGAAATTTATGAATGAAATGAAATGGGCTTACCATATCGCATAAAGACAACACCCATGGCATAATCGCATACATCAACCTGAAACTCAAATTACTTTTTCAAGTATAGAAGAGCAAGTAAAAAGGTTGAACTGATTCCTATTGTTTGCCTCCTCACTGGAAGACCTTTGCACAACTGCCCAAGAATGCAAATGAGATACAATAGAAGAAAAATCAACAAAATTTTCCTTCCAACATTGGGTTTCTCCCAAAATACCTCTTATCCAGATGACTATCTTGAGTTTTGACCAATCCATAATGGCATCAATCTTGGAGAGGTCTAACTTCAGCTCACCTTCTCCAATATTATGGCCCAAATACATCAAAGAAGTTTTATCCAACTCACACTTTGACATTTCAATAACAAATGTTCTTGACTTACGACATCAAGTATTTTTTTCTCACACATGACATGTTCATAATGAAATTTTCTGAAAATGAAAATGTCATCCAAGTAGACTATCATGTCTAGAAATGGCGTCAATACATCTTTCATCACATGCATGAAAGTAGTAGGAGAATGGAAAAGACCAAAAATCATAACAAGCCATTCAAACAAACCTTGCTTGGTTTTGAATGTCATCTTCCATATGTCTCCTTCAACAACTCTACTTTGATGATAGCCACTCCTTGAGTCCCATTCAATGAAATGCTTTCCATTCTTCTTGGTTGCCAAAACAGTAGGTGCACTACATGGTGAAGGAGATGGTCGGATGATCCTTTTGTTCAACAACCCTTTGATTTGCTTTATTATTTCTACACTTTCCCTTCTTGACATCCAATTCATGTCAATGTTAGGAAGAAGACACTTTTGCTGCAACGGTATTTCATGTTGGATTCTCCTCTTGGAAGGAAATCCCTTTGCTTTTTGACACACCTCATCATCATGGTTAACTACATCAACCAAATCAATTTTCAATTTTGAATTACAACCATCAAATGCTTCATAATCAACATCAACATTGGGTTTGACCATAAGAAGCACTAAATTCTTGCTTGAATTCACTAGTCTTTTCATTTCGTAGCATTAACTAATGAAAGATTTAGTTTCTTGCGATGAGCTCTCACAATATACTCCACACCATCTTTGCAAAATTGGTACCTATTTTCATGATGATAGAAGATTTATTTTCTATCATAGAGGTAAGGACTACCTAAAACAATTCCTGATATATTAAGGGATACAACATCTAATTCAACTTCGTCAATGAATTTTGTTGTGATTGCAAGCCAAAGAATACATTTTCTTGTAACTTGTTAGTTTGTGTCCTTGCATATCCAACCCAATGGATATGGCTTGGGATGTAAAATGGTTTCAATATTAAGTTTCTTGACTAAATCATCAGATATCAAGTTGGCTTGAGACCCACTATCAAATAGTGTGTCAATTTTTGTATGTTTTGAGATTACCCTCACATGAAATAATTCAATCCTTGTTTCTTCATTTGGAGTACTAGTGTGACAATTTGATATACTAGTGCTAGCAATGGATTCTTTTCCTTTTATATCCATGGCTGTAATTTTAGTTTCATCACCTGAATCAAATCCCAAATCCTCTTGAATGATGGCAGTTGTCTTTTCTTTTCCTTTGTTGTTGAATTTCTTAGGCCTCATCTTGGGATGAAGCTTCCAATAATTAGCTTTTTCGTGACCCTCTTTGGAACAATGTTTACATATTGTTTTTTCTCCTTCCTTTTTCATGGATGATTTTTTCTTTCCTTTGAAACCCTTTTCTTTTTATTTACCCTTAAATGGCTTTTTACTACTCCCTTCTGGAGTGTTTTTCCCTCTTGCCTCAAGATGAGTGGCTTGCACACACACCTCATCTAGATTATTGGGATTAAACATAAGGATAATATTCCTAAGGTAAATGTGTAATCCCTTATGTACTTCAGCAACATGTCTTGTTATTGAAAATTTACACCTAACATTAGAGACGTTTTCTGAATTCTTGGGTGTAATATTGCACATTTTTACCTTTAATTTGTCTAAAGTTTTGCCAATACATGATGGCTTTATGCATATAAGATAGAGGGTAGAATTGTATTTTAATTGCAGCAATGAAATCAGACCAAGAAATTGAGATCTTACCGTGTTTTTTTATCTCCTCTTATGTCTTTGATTCCCACCATACTAATGCTACACCCTCCATCCTCAAGGAAGCTAATTGAATCTTTATGTCATCCTCTTGAAGGTTTTAAATTCTGCAATAGACCTCCAACTGACGAACCCAATTGTCAAGCTTCTCTGCATTCACTTCACCATTATACATGGGCAGTTAAAATTTAACATCAAGTTTTAATAAGGGTGATTTACCAGTTCCTTTTGAGGCATGTTGATGAGTATGAGTAAGGGTTGGGTTAGTGCAAGAGGGTGAATATGCCTGTGAAGAAGAAGATGAAGAAGATGGTGGAGAGGGTGGATGTTTACCTCCATTTCCATTACCTCCTCCTCCTGAAGAACCTCCACCTTTGGGAGGTTTGGAGCTTTCACCTTGATGTATGGTATTCCTCTCTTCATAGAGGACCTTCATCATCTCTATCATATCAAAGAAAGCCTTCTTGAAAAACTTCTCATCCTCTGTCATGTTTGTAGGTTCTCCTTCATGAGACATGCTCACTGGAGTCTCAACTGCAACTTGAGGAAGAACTGGTGATGGAGATTGTGGCAACCTTTCCCTCCTTCCCTTTGATCCGACTTCAGGGCTTTCAACTAGCTTCCCTTCTCCTCTCTTGAGTTTTAACCTTGTAAGCATGACAAAGACTTGTAAACAATTAAATCCTCCTTGCACAAATAAAACCAAGAGCTTTAATACCAAACTTGATCTGATTAAGAAATTAGTTTTGCTGTGCTAAAATTCCTTTTCAGATTATATTAAATATGCTTGAGGATTCATGTGATTGTTTGTAATTTTAAACCTGGGTTTTTGAGTGTTTTTATGTGTAAATTAACATAAACAAATGACTGAACAAAAACATATAACAGACATTAACATCACCATAAACAATATCACAATGGCACATGATTAAGGAGTTCACCCCTCCTAGGCTACACCTCCTTGGTCCAGATTCCAATGGCTTGACCCTCTCTATTATGCTTAAACATGTGAATACATCATTTTACAATGCTCAGGATGCTCTGAAACCTATTCTAATGGCTCCAAAATGCCCAAAAATGCATGTGTTGGCTCGTTTTGGTCCCAATTTGGTAAAAAATTCAGGAATTTATGGCCTTTCCCAATATTTTGCTAATCGCACCGTAAATTCCCCAAAATCCGGCATCATCCTACAATTTCACCACACAAACATACTAACAGAGCGAAAATTTCACCGAAAATCATGCGAAATTGTCAGACAGTTTAAATGCCCGCTAACGCCTATGTACTGAAAATTGTGGCCACGTGGGGGCCACGTGCCGAAGGCTAAGGCCAACGGCTCGCCCCCACTAGCTAGGCCCCTGCACTATTCTCCGTCGATGGACATATGCGTTGGTGTAACCATGGGCCAGTCCCCGTGGGTTGGCCCTACCCCCCAAACAACAGGCCAATGGTATTTAAATATAACTCGTGGTCCATACATGTTAAGCAACACAGTCATGGCATATTGGTAACAAATTTGGAATATTGTTGGGAGGTCGCGGGTTCGACCCTTGCTACCTCCGCCCGAACTATAACCAAATTTTTGGTGGCCTCCCAGGCTGCCATGTAGCGGCCTTCGGCTGGGCCACATGTCAGTCCACGGTTGGCCACCACTCCAACTAATGAAATTGCACCAATTGCACCCAGTAATAAAAAGAAACTTGTCACTTTGTGATTCACCAAGGAGCTCGTTGACCAAGCCAACAACCACATACCCTGCCCATTTAGCGCCACATCATAAATACGAACTACTGACTGGGCTGTCAATTTTTTTGAAAATTTTGCCTGTTTGGGAAAGTGAACATAACTCGTTTCTGGAGTCATGCGGAGTTTGTTTCACGTGAAACAAGTTGCGTCAGATTCAGGATGACGAGCAATATTCAGTCGTCTAGGTTCCACACCAATCCAACAACTTTTAATTTTGATCTATTTTTTGAGCACCTGATCAGTAGCTTTGTCCAAGTCAAAGATCATTAGGCGGGAATCGGATGGGTCGATTGCACCTAGAGTGGAAAGTAAGGCTTTCTCCTGGGTTGGGCATGTTTGCAAGACTTCTAGTGCTGTCATAGCTGATGTTGATTGTGCTAATTCGTCGACTATGTTGTAGCTATGAGCTTCTTTCGAGTTGTGTCTTGTGAACTATAAGGGTCCTTTAACCATTTTAGGCATGGATTCTACAAAAGATCGAGGGATGGTCAATGACCCTGTAGGTATTTTCGTAGCTAAGGTGGATGGATTAGGCTTTGGAAAATCTTCATAACTTTGATTCCTTGTTTTCAAGAGTATATCTTCCCCTCTCATTAAAATATCATGATTAGGAGTGTTATGGAGGTTCCCTCCAGATGGATGTGGTTGGGGAGTTTGTTGTTGGGTGTTAACGACTCCTTGGGTGGAAAGGGTCCAAAACCACTGCAACTTGTTGACTGCCTTGCCCCCTACTATCTTGTATCCTTTTTAAATCAGGAAGTTGAGGACAATTGTGGGTATAATGACCGTATTCCACACAAATAGCACAAGCATGATTAGTTGTAGACTTTTGTTCTTGCCTTATTTCTATGATTTAATGTTGGTCATTCCCTGGTTTTGATTTTGGTTGGGATTGTCCCTTCCTAGTGCCCTTAGGGGTTGCTGCTGATTGCTGCCCCCCCTCGGCCCACTAGGGTTCTCCCTTACTTTTTTGGTTTTTTCTTAGCAACATTGGAAGGATGAACTGAATTCAGTTGTTTCTTCGATTGTTGTTAGGAAGAGAGAGAAGGTTGTACTAGATTCACCTATGCATTATTTTGCGTTGGTGGGATGTTCTGTTGTTGTTCTGGTAATGGAGAATATCGGTTTCCTTGTCCCTGGTTAATGTACTGAATCAGGGGAGTGGAAGTCATGTATGTATTCCTAGAGGAGTATTGGTTCCCCTGAGAGGGGAGATATGAGCCTCCTTGCAGGCACTAGTATTGGTTAACCTTTCTAACTATGCTCTGCATAGGTGCGGTTTGACCATTATAATACCCTGTATGTTACAATGGTGGTGAATTGTGTGTAACATCATATGCTTGGCCATTGAACAAATACCCAGGGTTTTGGTAGTTGTTGCTGTGGTGATTTTGGGATAGGGACCCAATTAATCGGCCAACAACATTGGATGCGCCTAGGATCTTTTTATAAGTTTGCAGGCCTAGGTCGCCTGGAAGCACATGATAAATGTACCTAGACTGGGTATAGATAAGCTCCAACTGTTGGCCTACTAATGGCTTCTTCCTTGATTTGCATGGATGAATTTTCCATGTCCTTAGAGATTTCAGATGTGAGGGATCTCAGGAATATGTCCAAGAGGAATTTATCTTCAAACTGGGTTTTGCACAGGCTACAACATTTTCGCCATTCATGGAGATGGTTCGAGATGTGAGTAGTGGGTGTTTGTTTGAAGTTGGTGAGGAGTTCTAGACCCAAATCATGGTGGACTGGGAGCTAGAAGAAGCTGAGGAAAGCAGTAGATAATGAGCTAAATTTCCCGTGTGATGCAAAGGGCTAGTCCACATACCATTTCATGGCAGGCCTAGTTAGGGTGCATTGAACTAGTCATAATAGTATCTTCTGTGATACTATTAGATGAAAAACACAGGTGAAATGTCATGACATGGTTGCCTGGGTCTTTGCCCTGCTTTCCCTCGAACTTTGTAACGTCCAAAGGGATCTTGGTGGGCATATATGGCTAGTTTTGGCCATGGCTGACCAGGTCATTGGTTAGCTTGCTTAAATTTGGTAGGTTTAGCAAAGCTAAGAACAAGATTTGTGAATTACCTACCATCTTAAAATGATTATGGACAACTATATGCAATGGAGACCTCTGTGGGGATGTCACGGAAAAGTTACCTCGATGGTATCTCGAGGACTATCTGAAGGAGAGGTGTGTGCGCTCCCAAAGGGGGTAGCATGTGGGGATCCTTCTAGAGTGATGAAGGGTGTAATTTGCTGAGGAGGAGTTCTGAGCAAATATGCACCAATAAAGGAAGACACAATAATGGTGGCTGAGTGACGTCCTCTCCACCTAAATGGTGGGAGTCCTGGCACATCTCACGGTAATGGGGGGAGGTTTACAAAATGTCTAGATTGACGAGGAGCCGTGGGGTCCTCTATTGTGTCGATTTAGAGTGTGTGCTACTTTGTGTATGGTCAGGGAAGGAGATAAATATCAATTGCAATTGAGTCACATACATAAAACAAAGCAAAATATAAATGGTTTATTTTCCTTTGATTTAAACTATGTGATCAAGAAAACAAGAAAAAGGTTTTTGTTTGTTGCATATGATAAAAATCCATATGTAGACTTAATCACCTTGTCCACTCTCAAATTAACTGGGACTTGCGAATATGTCTTATGATGGGTCCTAGGGCAACGTCTCGAAATAACTATTGACACCTTCCAGCAGTTGAAGAATCAACCAAGGTAATGGTAATGAAGCTCAAGTGATGTATGCACCGTCACCTATAGGGAAAGGATGCCCTAGATTTGGTCACTAAGTACATTCGTCCCACGTGAGCATTTGAGTATTTAGCTTCTTGGTAGTCAGTTACCAGTCTCGAGCACTAGACGGGTCAGGTAGCCCTAAAGAGTACCACATGCACTGGACCTAAGAGGAACCTCCTCTGAATCGGGTCTCTACCATGCTCATGTATTCTTTTCCATGGGATGATTGAAGGATTTTAAGCTCCCTAAAAAGTCAACAACTATGTTTCAATGGTGTAACATGACCATGGTGGCTTATGGGATGCCTACCCCTAATGGTCCTAACATGAACTTTAAGTTTTTTTGTGGCCCTCGTGGGGAAATTTAATTGGTTCAAGTTATGGTTGTTTTTACCGACTCTTAATTCACTTATGGAGTGATTTTTGTAAGCCAAAATAGACTAAGTACCCAAAGCTCCAAAAACTAGATAATCCTTGAGTACAAAGCATATGAAAGCTTAGTGTGTGATGCAAGTGAACATACAAAGTGTGATAAGATGCAAATATGCGATGATCCTTTTCAATATCCTTCTAATTACCCTAAGTGTTGGTTATTCTTTGCATGGAAAAAAGAAATATATTTGTGGATTATGGGCCACTTACTTATTTCGTATTAAACTATATGGAGTTTAATAAGGGAGATGGAAATTCAAATGTTTTCGAGAAGGTTTTCATATGCAATCCCAGGTTCTTCTAAGAGACGCAAGGGAAATAAAGATTACTTACTTTCTCTAGTAACATTTGCTCCTAGTCCCAAAAAAAATAAAAAAAAAATCTTTGGTTAGTACCAAGATTTGTGGATCATGGGCCACTTTCTTCTTTACTAATTAAGCTATGTGATTTGTAGAAAATTTAAGCAAATTAGTTTGAAAAACATATGTGGAATTTAACTACTTACTTTTCTCGCTAATTAAGCTATGTGGGTATTTGCAAATACATAATGAAAAATACTCTAATTGATTCACCAATTATGGTTCGTAAAGCAACCAGAGGTATTAAACAAAAGATATTGAATGCAGAGGTGAAGGAAATTCACTAAAGGTTGTCAATCACCTAAGAAAAGAGAAAAAAATACAAGTCTTTTTGTGCTTTTTGTTGACCATGTGGCTTTTGCAGACACAGATGCACGCCCGCGTCTGTCAGAGAAAAAGGCGTGTGGGCTGCATCTGTCAGAGAAAAAGGTATGTGGGTGATAAAGGAAAATCTTTTTTCACTTCCACAGGCTCAGAACAGGTCCTGGGGGTCTGTAAAAAATTCCAGAGAGGTCAAGAGCACCTTGTAGGATGGTGTGCATAGAGGAGGTCCTGCAAAAATAATCTCTAGATTAATGAAAATAAAGTAGTAAGGTCATCATTCCAGTTGCAGTGTTTTTGGAGCACAAGTGTACCAAAAGACACCCTGTTAGCAGTGGATTTATCCCTACAAAGGATCACAGTGAAAATTGGTGATGTTAGTGGATAGACTTAAATAAACAAAACATTGTAAATAGTGGAAACAATGCATACATAAACATAAACTAAACAAAGAGGTACATAAACAAAACAATGCTCAAATGGAGAAAACACATCAATAATATATGGAAAAATCTCCCTTTATTGATTGCTAGTGGTAGAGGTTGAATACAATAGATAAATCTTAGACACTTGAAGAGAATATTTGAGCTATGGAGCTAAAAAATCCTCAACAAGGGGGTTTCTTTCCTCAATCTCTTTGCAAGTTTCTCCTTTCTCTCAAAGAAGTGTGAAGACTCTCCAATGGTGGATTCCTCTTCTCTTACTAAGATGATGGGTTGATTAGAAGCAATATGACCAACATGCTAGTGATCTTCACTTCTTTGGCTTCAAAAATGCAATGGTGGTTTGTTCAAACAACAATTTGGCTAGCATAACAATGTCTCATGTTTTGGTTCTCCCATGGCTTGTTTATATAGAAATAATTTGAATCCTTCTTCCCTCTCTTGGTACATCTATGATAAAGACACATGAGTATAAAAAGTTGATTCCACCGAGGGTTGCATATATCCAAGGCTACTCGAATTCAGTTGTACTAGACTGAACTCATGTCAGAGAATCAACCTCAAGTGTGTAAAGTGGTCCCGGATCGCTGAGTCATCCTTTTCTACAACCACGCAGCTTTTGGAGGTTATTCCACATGCACGCGTTTATCAAAGAAATAAATGTGCAACCTTAATTGTTTTTCCTTTATAAAATTTTGCCCTTAGGAGAACTTTGATTTTTTAAAACTTTATAATGTATTCGGCTGGAAAATGTCCATTTGTGCTTTTTGCTAGACACTTTTAGTGTCTTCTAGATTGTATTAATAGGTGTATGATTTTTTGGTGTTAACAAGTGGCCTCTCCAAACCACCAACAAACCTCTACAAAATTTTTGCTAATCCCCAATGGAAATGACTCTAAAATCCCTGAAGGAATGTTGCAATGCAACTCTCTCTCCCCAGGAAAGTGTAGCTCCTATCTATGCCCACACTACTGCAGAAAACCATGAATTTTCCTGATAAAACTCCTCTAGAACATTTCCACCACACAACAATGGCTCTTCTAGGATGGTACTCAGAGTCCACAGAAAAAGAGTTGAGATTTCTCCCTGGAAACCTCTTGTGCTGAACAACACTTGCAAACTTGGTTGAACAGCTCAAGCATGCTAGGTGAGTGAGTTTGTCATAGGTTCAAAAGTGCCAAAATGATGTTTCCTTACCCTATTTATCCTTGAAATTCATTCTTTCCATGTGGGTCCCATGCATCGACTTTCTCCCTCCAAAGAGTACGAATTTCCCAATGGGTGCGTATTTACCTCTTGGGGTGGCCCCCACCACCCACCAAGTATTCAAATTGCCTTATTTATCTTATGTGGGAACCTTCCTTAGCCAAAAATTGAGAGTGGGGTCCTCTAACCCACTTTTCCTATGTTGGAAATCCAAAATTATCAAATTTGAACAAAATTGTATTCTCACCTAGTAACATTTCCTAAGTGGGAATATCATAGTCCTCCCCTCCAAAATTTTGCTTGTACCCAAGCAACTATAATTCCAGATGTTGTAAAATGTGCTCACCCTCCCATGTGGCATCCTCATCTGGAAAGTTCTTCCACTGGACCAAATATTCTCTGATAATTATTCTCCTCATTATCCTATCCCTCGTCTAGACTAGAATTGCCTTTGGTTCAAGTACTAAATGCCCCTCATCATCCAATGGGGGTAGCTCAATAATTGTTTTCATGTGCTGCCCCAATACCTTTTTGAGGCATGAGACATGGAAAACATTATGAACCTTGATTCTCGGTGGAAGCTCCAGCTCATATGCCACCTCTCCAATCTACCTAACCACCTTTTAGGGTCCATAAAAAAGTGTTTGTAGCTTCTCGGCCCCCTTCTAATTATCATGGACTGTTTATATGGCTGGATACACAAAAATACTAATTCTCCCACCTCAGCATGTCTCTCGACTCTGTGCTTGTCCGTGTACAATTTTTGCTGATTCTGGGCAGTCTAAGGGTTATCTTTGAGAGCCTTAAGAATATCCTGGTTCTCCTAAATCCAATTTTTGGCCCTTGGGGCCCTATTGTCTCCAGAAACATAGTCAACAAAAGATAAATCATCATACCCATATAAAGCATAGAAAGGTGACATACCGATGGACATATTATAGGTAGTGTTGTAACAATATTCCCCCATGTGCAACCACCTCATCCAAGGTTGTAGTTGCCATGTCACGTAGTTCCTCAAGTATCCCTCAAGCCATTTGTTGACTATCTCGGTCTTCCCATCCATCTGAGGGTGGTAATTGGTACTAGGAGTGAACTTAGTGCCCACCAAACTTAAGATATCCTACCAAAATTCCCCCATGAAGCGGTTGTCCCAGTCACTGACTATGGTCTTGGGAAGACCATACAAATGAAAGACCTCTTCGAAAAACAACTCTGTAACTTGAGAAGCAGAGTACCTGGTAGGTATATCAAAGAAATTGGCATACTTCCTTAAATTGTCCAACACCACGTATATGTAGTCATGAACCTGCACCATGGGAAGTCTTGTGATGAAGTCCATTGAGATGCTTTCCCATTTCCTCTCTGAAATGGGAAGTTGATGTATTAACCTAGCAGGATGGGTCAACTCCCCCTTATTCCTTTGGTAAGCCTCACACTCCTACACATGTCTTAACATGTCCCCCTTGAGGCCCTTCCACATGAAACACTCTGGTTTTTCGGTAAGTCTTTAGGAATACATGGTGCCCAGATAGTGGTGAATCATGTGCTACATGGAGGATCCTCTCACTCAACTATGAACCAAGCACAAAAAATATGTGCCCCTTATATTAAATGACATCGATCGTCACCCAGTAACACTCATCTCCATGAGTACCCTCCAATATCTCACATGCAAGCTGATCCTTGGATTACTCCACCAAAAGTTGTGCCGTCCAATCATGGCAGATGCTCATGAGTGAAAGTATCACAATCCTCCTGGATAGGGCATCTTCCACCACGTTATGCTTGCCCTAAACATACTCTATGTCAAATTCGTAGGCCTGGATCCTGTTGAACCACTTTTGTTGTCTATCATTGAGGCCCTTCTGCCCTAGAAAGTGGCGAAGATTGTTGTGATTGATATTCACTCTAAACCTATTGCACACCAAGTACTATCAAAATTTTGCCAATGCATGCATGATGACCAACATCTCCTTATCATAGATCGAGTACAACCTCTCATGACTAAGGACTTCCAACTCTCAAAATCTATCAGGTGGCCTCCTTGTGACAATACAACACTAATGCCTTCACTTGATGCATCACACTCCGAGGTGAATGCCTATGTAAAATCAAGTAGTGCCAACATTAGGCAACTGCTCATTACCTCCTTGAGGTGCTCAAATGTTTCCTGTGCCATGTCTATCCATGAAAATGCCCCCTTCTTGGTCAAATCTGTGAGGGGTGTTTGCTAGCTAGTCCTTAACAAACTTACTATAATACATGTAGATGCCCACAAATCCCCTTAGCTCAGTCACATTCAGGGGGACTGGGCAATCCCGGATGGCTCTAATCTTCTCCTCATGCACCCACACTCCATCCTCTCCAATAATATGTCTAAATTAGAGCATCTATATTAGCCCAATCTCACACTTGGACAACTTTGCATAGAATTTTTTCCCCTCCAAAATACTCAGCACCTCCTCTAGATGTTGTACATCCTCCTACCATGTCTTGTTATAAATCAATATATCATCGAAGAACACCAACACAAATTTGTGCAATTGCTTGCAGAACATGTGGTTCATGCAAGACTAGAAGTTAGAAGGAGCATTGGTCATCCCAAAGGGCTTAACCAAGAACTTGAAGTGACTATAGTGACATATGAATGTTGTCTTAAGGATATCTTGATCCCTCACCCAAATCTAGTGGTACATCAAATGCAGATATATCTTATAGAAGTACTTGGCTCCTCTAAGATCATCCATCAACTCATCTATAGGGGGAATGGGGTATCGGTTCTTCAATGTCTTCTTATTGAGGGATCTATAGTCAATGCACATCCTCAGTGTATCATCCTTCTTCTTCAATAGGAAAACTGATGAAGCGAAGGGGATAAAGCTGGGCCTGATGTGCCCCAATGCCAGTAACTCTTGAATGGCTTGCTCAATCTCACTCCGATAAGCCTTGGGATATTTGTAGGGGGTTGTGATGACTTCCTGTACCCCTAGATATAGCTCTATGGTCTACTCAAACCCTATGTTAGGTGGTTGTTCTAGTGGAATGTCTCCAAACGCTGTGGGGTATCTATCTAAGATAGCCTTAATGTTTGGATGTGGTGGTTGGGGCTAGACCCCACCCTCTGAAATCCTTAGCTCCAATTCCCACTCAATGTCCCCATGCTTCAATTCATCCTCATCTAGTGTGTCGAAAGTGCCTGTGGTGGGTATGAGTGCATGCCCCTCAAGACAACCAATTTCCCATATGGCCCCATGAATTCCATCTCCAGCTTCTGCCAATCTGTGGTCACTCTCCCAAGAGAGTAGAGCCACTGGACACCCATCATCACATTGGTGTCTGATACATCCACCACAAAGAAGTGGTCAATCACTGATTAATTCCCCATAGTCATCGACAAAGAGGGGGCATATCGGATGTACTGCATGGTCCTATCCCCTGGCACAAGGACAGAAAAACCCTCAAAATCCTTTGTAGTGATACCCCTCCTCTATACCATTTATGCATTAATGAGGTTGTGGGTGGTCTCACTATTTGCCAAAACTGAGACACATTGTCCCTGCACTGTGCCTTGGATCCTCAGGGCCAAATATTTGAGGACCCCACACAATGAAGCAAGTACTCCCCCAGCAGGTGCAAAAGGTTCTCCCCTAGGTGTTGGCGGTGTAGGTGGTCCCCCTACTGCACGCGGTTCACTATCGCCCCCATCTACCTCTTTCTCTACGTCGTCCTCTTGGTCACTATCAGAGAAGACCACAATGTAATGGGATTTTCTCATGGTGCATTTGTGGCCTGGTGCCCAAGGCTCCTAGTAGGTGAAGCATAACTTCCTCCTCTAGAGATATCGCCTAGTCTCCTCATCCAACTGTCCATGCCCTTGGTTAGCTCTAGGTGGTGAGGTCCTAGCATCATGACCCCGGGGTGGGAAAGGAGCTTGTGGTGGAATTGGTACCCTAGTGTTGGGAATTTCATCTGACAAATCCCTGGCACAAGTCATGACCTCCTGCAACGTGGTTGGCCCATGAGATCTCACCAACCCATGTAAAGGCTCAAGAAAACCCTCTACAAAAGTGTAGACTTTCCTGGCATCAGACAGGTCTGACACCATTCGAATATCCTCAAAAAATATGATATGTAATGCTTAGGGATGTTGGTCTATTTGAGTCACGTAGGCTCCATAAAGTGTGCCTCTAGGTCCCTTATGTCAAAACGCTCCACAACCCTTCATGTGAAGTCCTCATAATAAGTGACACCAGCATGCCCAAGCATAGTAAGCCCATGGAACCACCAATCATGGTCCTCCCCCTCCAAATGTAGTGTATCCATCTTGATGACTTCCACCTTTGTCATCCAGCTAAGCTAGAAATATGTTTCCAAATTCTCCACCCAAGCCCTCGCCATGCAATTGGTAGACCCATAAAATGTGGGGAGGTACATCCTCCCTATGGTATGTTGCATCTCTGAGTTTTGTGCACTTGAACCCCCTGTGACCCTGCCCTTCTCATTCTGCTTGAGCTGGCAGAAGTCTCAGAAGGATAGGGTAGCTCTAAAAACAACCCCCATAGATTTCCACTCCTAGAAATAGTCCCCCATGGGCATCTCACCTTGTCCACCCTACTCACATGGTTCTAAGGGAAAAAAACATGGCCAATGTGGTTCTTGTTGGCCCACTGAAAGCATGTGGGTGAGTCACTGGGCAATGGCGATCATATTGGTGGGAAGCCCCTGAAGTTTCCTCAAACAGGAAATCTCGATGAATGTCGTTGTCTCAGTTTTGTTGCTTAATTTCTTCCAACATCTACTTATGTCCCCTGGCCAAGTCACTCAGGGCCTTCAAGAGGTTGTCAAACATTGCCTCCTCTTTTCCTTTTGTCTCCCTCATATTTATCCCCACCACTATCTACTTTGGGACCTCAGTGTGAGGGGCAATTTCCAACTCTCTTTCCCTACTCTGGAACCTCTGCCTTTGGTAGGTAACATTCTGCTTGTCCTCCAAGGTCATAGAAATACTCCCATGGCTAAGCCAAGATCAAAGCTTTGATACCACTGTAATATTCCTAATGGAAAATTAACAGTGATAAATAAAGCGTTCAGATGTATATAAAATACAAAAAACACACATAAAATTAAACATCCAGAAATGCACCAAAAACTGTGCCAAGCCGAGCCATTTTATTATAATAGTGGTTGTAAACATAAGTATGAAGTGAGTGCACCTAGGCTTTCCCAAGGCAATTTAAACAAGTCCCAAGTGTAGAACACAAATGTTCGGATGCTGGAAACTCAATCCCCTTTGAGTTCTGCGTTGGCCATGGAAAGATTGCACTGCTAGCTAATGTAGAATAGTTGTTTAACCCATTTCTGGTGATTAGAAAATTCTGGGAAATTAACCGTGGTCTCCTCTCAAATAACCCACCAAAAGCTTAAAACAATTTGGCCTAGTTCTGACCCCCAAAATTATCCCCAATTTCCACATGTTCCTCCAACTGTTGGGTAGTTCGGCCCACCTAGAAACACTATTGCTCATCACCTCCAAAAATGTTGAGTATTCTTCCTAAATTCGTCCTTGAGTTCCAAAACCAACTCAGCCCCAAAATTACTGACCAAACCCCCACAATGAGTGAGCTCACCTAAGACTACGTAGGCACCAAACCAGTTATCTCTATGTTAGCCTGGAAGAGAAGAACTTAGCCTAAAGTGTGGCCTCTTAAAACTGCCAACAAAGCTCTACAAAATTTTTGTTAATCCCTAATGGAATTGAATCCTCAACGCCCATAAGGAATGATGCAATGCAACTCGCTCTTCCCAAGAAAGTGTAGCTCCTATCTGTGGCCACATTTCTCCAAAAAACCACAAATTTGCCTATGAAAACCCCTCTAGAACAAGTCCTCCACACAATAATGGCTCTCCTAGGATGACACTTAGAGTCCACCGAAGAAGAGTTGATATTTCTCCCTGGAAACCTCTTGTGTTGAACAACACTTGCAAACTTTTTTCAAAAACTCAAGTGTGCTAGGTGAGTGAGTTTTTAAAAGTTTAAAAAGTCCCAAAATGATATATGCTTCCCCTATTTATCCTTGAGCTTCATTCTCTCCATGTGGGTCTCATGCATCCACTTTCTCCCTCCAAAGAGTACGAAATTTCCCAAGGGGTGCATATTTCCCCTTGGGGTAGCCCCCACCATCCACCAAGTATTCGATTTGCCTTATTTCTCCTATGTGGGAACCTTCCTTAGCCAAACATTGAGAGTGAGGTCCTCCAATCCACTTTTCCTAAGTTTGAAATCCAAAATGATCAAAATTGAACAAAATTGTATTCTCACCTAGCAACATTTGCTAAGTGGGAATTTCACATACATAGATATTTACGTATACCAAAACTCCTTTGCCTCAACCGACAAAGAATGAAGGATACATTTCCTGCATTTGATCATCCATCTATCATGTAGCTTCATCGGGCCCAAATTTCTTCCACTCCACTTTAACTTGCTCGATTACTCTGTTCCAGAGCATGAGTTGTTTTCGCTGCAATATGCATTGAGGTTTCGACTGGAATTCTCCTTCTAGATCCACCTACAATACAAACCAGTCAATCACATGATCAAAATCCTTCACATATCTTTTAAGTAATGAAACATGGAAAACATCATGGACTTTCACTGTTGGTGGTAGTGTAAGTATGTAGGCCATTGGTCCAATCCTCTCAAGGATCTCAAAAGGCCTGCAATACTGAGGTGCCAACTTGGCACATGACCCAATCCTCAAGGAGCTCTTCTTGGGCTTGATGCGTAAGTACATATGCTCCCCAACATGAAACTCCTTAAACACTCCATGTTAATCTACATAACTCTTATGTCTATCTTGTGTTGGCTTTATATTCTTCTTGATAACCTACATTTCTTGTTCTATCTCTGCCAACATGTCCAATTCAATCAACACCTTGTTCACTGGATCACTCCAACTGATGAGAGTATTACAACTCCACCCATAAAGTGCCTCAAACAGATTCATCTTCAAAGACTTATGATACCTGTTGTTATATTAAAACTCAATTAGTGGAATATATTCTTCCCATTTCCTCTTTTGATGCATAACATACATCCTCAACATGTCCTCCATAATCGTGTTAACCATCTTTATTTATTCATATGTTTGCAAATCATAAGTTGTAATGAAGGCTAACTCTATATGCAAACCTGCAAATAGCTCCTTCCAAAACATGGAAGTGAACTTGGCATCTCTGTTAGATACAATCTTCTTAGGGATACCATGCAATTTCATTATATCCCCGATGAAGACCTAAGCTACCTCACTAGCTAACTTAGTAGACTTCATTGGAATGAAGTGAGATACCTTGGTCAACTTGTGAACCATGACCATGATGGAATTATTTTTTCTAGATGTCCTGACAAACCTGTAATGAAATCCATGTAAATGACCTCCCATTTCCATTTTTGAATCAAAATCAACTACAATAGACCACCTAGATGCTTACGCTCTAATTTTACATGTTGACAATCCAAATATCTTGCGACGAACTCAACCATCTCTTACTTCAAATTCAACCAAAAGCAGAACTTCTTCATAACTTTCAAAGTCTTCTGATATCCCGAGTGACCTAAAAATGGCTTAATGTGAAATTCCCTTAAGATAAGATTCTTGAGCTCATTGTTGTTCGACACATAAATCATGTCCCTAAATCTCACCAAACCATCTGTCGTGAGATGATAATCCACATGCTGATCACCTGTACCCTACTATTGTAACCTGTTCTTAGGTTGATGGTAACTATCATCCTGTTGTCTTGCCTGTAATACATGATCCTATAAATTTGTCCCATATGGACTCATAGTTGCAATGTGATTTACCTGCACTCTTCTGTTAAGAGCATCTACAACCCTGTTCTCCTTACCCTTATTATACCTGATCTCAAAGTCAAACTCATTGAGCATGGCCAGCCATATAGCTTTCCTGACATTTAGATTAGGTTTATCAAATAAGTACCTTAGTCCACTGTGATCACTTATCAAGACAAACCTCCTACCAAGAAGATAATGTCTCAAAATATTCAATGCATGAATGATCGCTGCCAACTCAAGATCATGCATCACATAATTTTGCTCATGCTCATTCAATTTCCTTGACTAGTAGCATACCACTTGTCCCTCTTGCATGAGGACTCCACCAAATCCTCTCTTGTAAGATCTGTACACACCACAAGTTCTTTATCTGGAACTACAATATTTAGAACTGGTGGTATTGAGGTAAGAAACTGCTTCAACTTCTCAAAACTAGTTGCACATTCCTCTTTCCATTCGAATTTCTTCCCTCTCATCTACAAATATGTAATAGGATAGAAAATCCATGAGAACTTCCTGATGAACCTCCTATAATAACCTGTTAACCCCATGAATGATCTAACCTCATCCACATTCCTGGGAGTTGCCCATTCCATGATAGCTCTGATATTTTTCGGATCCACTGTTATGCCTTCCTTGGAAACAACATGTCCCAAGTAATGTATCTATATCTAAAAGAAATTGCACTTACTAAGATTGGCATATAACTAATTCTCTTTTAGAAATATCAATATTGTTACTAAGTGTTTTGCATGCTCTTCCTCTTTCTTAGAATATATCAATATGTCATCAATGAATACTATCACAAACTTGTCCAGATAAGGACGTAGCACACTATTCATAAAAAAAAATGAAAGTAGTTGGAGCATTAATCAAACCAAAAAAGGAAGCACAACAAACTCATAATTTCGTTACGTGGTCCAGAAAGAAGTCTTGTAAATGTCCTCTTCTTTGATACATACCTGATGATATTCTGATCTCAAATCAATCTTTGAGAACACCGCTGCTCCCTTCAACTGGTCAAACAAGTCATCAATCCTTGAAAATGGGTATCTATTCTTGATCGTCACCTTGTTCAACCACTATAATCAATACACAACCTAAGAGTACCATCCTTCTTCTTCACAAACAACACTGGTGCACCCCAAGGTGACACACTTGGCCTAATGTATCCCTTGTCAATCATTTCCTTCAACTGAAACTTCAATTCCACTAACTCTAGAGTGCACATCCTGTAAGGTGCCTTTGATGTTGGTGTTTCTCATGGTACCAACTCAATAGAGAAATACAATTCCCTGTGAGGAGGCAACTCCGAAATCTCTGCTAGAACTACATCCTGAAACTATTGCAAGACCGAATATCTCTTCAAGACTTTTGCATCCTCAACATCCTTACCTCTATCACTAGAAACACTCACTGCAAACAATACACACCCTTTCCTACAATTACGCTTAGCCTGCATAGATGTAACCATTTTCGTCAATGTATTCTTACCTTGCAATATTCTCTTCTCTCCATCATCATCCAAGCACTCAATAGCGTTCTCATAAAAATCTACCTTACTCCTATGAAGATACAACCAATCCATACCCAAAAGCATACTATAGGATCCCAACATAAGTACATTTATATGTGCTGATGTAGGCATACCATTCAACTCAAATGCACAAGATCTTACCCAATGATGAACTATTTTATTAGTACCTGTAGTCAATTGCACCAACCCAGACTTTGCATGCACTTCTTTTATCAAACCAAATTTCTCCATTAGGCTAGGGTTAATGTAACTATAATTGGATCTAGGGTCAATCAAAATAGAAAAAACTTGATCATAAAGGTTACCTTCGATCTCAATAATGGATGCTTGGTGATATGCCTGCTTGTTATCAAATGCTGCGTAGATCCGAAAAATGCTCTTCCCAACATCCCCAACTATCTACGCCTCCTGAGCACTATAGATCCGAGGTCTACCACCCTGATACAATAGAAAATCCTTCTTGCAATGATCCTTGTCACATATCCAACAATTCAAAAGCCTACTACCTCTGTTCTGCTGCTCTCCGGGATGCAACTCATGTCCCTTCTCAACTACATTAAAATTCTTGTAAGCAACAACATTTTCCTTCTCACTTGCATCCTAAAGTCTTCCCCACTTTAGTGGGCATTTTCCTTTATTATTATCATTCCCTTTCCAACCATGCTTGGACTCAGTCTTACACTCCTATTGCTCATAAGAATGCTTCAAATTTTCAATAAATTCTTCCAGCGGTCAAGGCTCATGATACTCAATCCGATCCTCAAATTCTAATGGCATTCCACTAATAAATCTCTAAATTTTTGTCTTCTCATCCTTAAGATATGGCACATACCTCAACAATTCCAGAAACTTAGTCCTGTACTCTTCATCTATCATAGATCCCATTTTCAGGTCATATAAGTCCTTGGCCTTACCATCATAGTACCTTTATGACAAGTACTTCTTCTTAAAGGGTCTCTTGAATTCATGCCATCTCAACTCCTTTGTCCTGATGTCTGTAACTCGCTTCACAACTTTCCACCAGATGCTTGTTGTCCCTTTGGGACTGAAAATAGCTATCCTCACACTCATGTTATCTATATGGTCATGTAGCTCAGAGAACTTCCTCATCCCAACTAACCACGCCTCTGCATCTTCCAGTTTCTTCAAATCTCCATCGAATGTAGGTGGCTTGGCTTTCTTGAACTCATCTAGCAAGTATCCCTTCTCACTCTTGCAAGGATGATAACCATGATAACCATGATACCTGTCTAAACCAGAACTAGAGTAGAACCGTTATCCATTGCCTCTTCGAAGAACCTACCAACTCTGACTGTGTCATACCTGTCTGACCTTTTCTCACCATGATATCTGCTACCATATGCCTCATTAGTCTTGTCCTCATATCCATATCTAATCTGTGGTTATCCCTGTCGCTACAAATCTGACAAAATATGAAGCATGACTGCATTGACTTCTACTTGTTTTACCCGTGCCTTAGCAAGCCTTTCCTGTGACTGAATGATCCTATCATTATCTGCCTTGCAACATCTATTTTTTTCCTTTAGACATGTCAAGGTGTCTGCTATGTTAGGAGAGTTCTCATATCTATGGTGCTAAATATGATCTAAAAGGAGAGTCTCGTGAACAATAATCCACCATTTTTCTAGTCATTTTCAATCGTCTTCTTCGTGTAGACATACCATGTCAGATAACCAAATATAAACATAATCAACATACCTCAGTGAAGTTTAAAGGAGGCTATCTCATCTGCAAAATCAATCCAGATTAGCATAATACATGTATATACATAATCATATCAATATATTAACATCATACATGATAACACCAACTACATATAATGGCCTCATGCACAACAAGCATGATCATGATATTGCATGCATAACAACCACATTGACATGCATGTATTACAAACTCGTTCAACCCATCCAATCCAAGTGTTGAACCTGCGCGCTCTAATACCAATCTATAACCACTCTTCCCACATTTACCCAATTTCACTGGTATGTTAGGGTAAACATGAGACAAAGATTTACTAAGACATGAGATGACCTACAAGCTTGAATTATGGAAGTGGGGCCGACAACTAAAACTTACTAACCACAAAATGACATCCTACATGGCTTACAGGACACTCAAGGGCCATAGGACCACCTCAGGTGACCCAACCCCGAGCTAGGCTACCTTTTCAGTGACATGACAACTTAAACACATACACAAGCATACATGAGTGGTTGTGACCCTCTAACCACATGCACAAGCATGCTTGGGTGCAGTTGTGACCTAAAATTCTCAGTTCAATGCCTACAATCTTGAGATCTGAGCCGTAATTCTAAGCTAGCCTCTAGACCACTGCCCAAAACTTCCTGAGACTTTCCAAAATTATAAAATACTTTAAGACAATGCCAATAATACCAAACTTGATCAGATAATTGACCTAACTAGGCCTAACCAGATAATCATTTCGTAAAATATATGATGAACATGTAATCTCCAGGTCATGAATGCATATCTAAAAATAGGAGTTTGAAACTTATATAGGAATCATCAAGAAGGTCTAATTTCCTCTCACAATAGATGCAATAACACTTGTTAGCCCATGTATTCATTAACCATCAAATACTTATCAAATCCCGAACAAGACATAACTAGAGTACATTGCAAATACATACTTATAACCAACACATAACCAAATTATTAACCATGATATAACAATCATCAAATTACCATAATAACATGTACAAATGCTCATAGAACACAATAGGAAAATAACTCTTATTAACTTATGCAAAAACCAACCAAGTTAGAGACTCCCACGTACCACCCGACCATAGATTGAGCTTAACCAAATCTTTACTTCTGCCAATCACCTCTGTGCCATATTCCAAGCATGAATGTGGAATCTAAAGAAATAACAACCAAGGCTTCTTAGAGATTAAACCATCTCCACCCTCATGCTCCCGTGATCTTGCCAAAACCGGTCAAGAGATCACATAAGAAAACCAAGACATAAATAACCCAAGCTTCCCGGAGATTAACATTTATTACATGAACTTTACCCTAGGGTTGTTACAATATAATGTTTATATAATGTCAATTTAGGCACCTTGAAAAAAACATTATGTCTATGTTACTAGTCTATTTTGTCCAGTGACAGGCCAATAGCTACAACATTGTCTTTTTTTGCTTAAAATTAATATAATTCTGAGGTGTGCTTATAAAAAAGAAGAACAAGACAATCATTGAATCTCTAAAGGTGTAAATCTCTCTTTGAATGTAAAACTTAAGGAAAGGTTTGTATCTCGAGAGATTTCATCTCTCTATGCACTTGATAAATACATGATTAATATTGATTGCACTAAGAGGCGCTCCAACCCAGTAATGAGGGAGATGTTGTCATGTAACATTACATTAAAATATATGTGTGTGTGTGTGTGTGTGTGTGTCAAATGTATATGAGAGAGATGTTTGCATAACACTACTTAAAAAAAAATAAAGTTACTTTAAAAATCAATGTCGACCATAAATAAAATACTTCAATTTTCACCTTTATTTTACATATATATAGTGAGATAAATTAATTGAAAATATATATATACTTGTTAGTACGAGGGATATATGTAATTCCTTCATTGAGGGAAGATTTAATGACTATAGTATGCTATAAATGTGTAATCTAATGTAAATATTTTAACTCAGTGAAAGCAAAATAAAAATAAAATAAAAATAACAAAATAAAATAACCCTAAAAAAATTAAATAAAAATAAAAATAAAAATAAAAATGACCCATAGTTTTAAGAATCCATGGTATTGACCCATGGTATTCATGCAGAATATAACCTATTTCACGGGTAAATTAAACTAGCCTAGATCCATTTTAGTTTGATTTTATATTTAGATACATAATGAACTCTAGAAAATGATGGGTTGAATCCTTGTAGCCTGTAAAGGTAAAATTTTTTTATTGATATGTTCACGCTAGACATTTGTCTTCAAAGGTGGGGGAAATATTGAGTAAAATGTAATATTTAGGCTGAAGTATGATGAGAAATATTAGATAAAATGTAATAATATTACATTTTAATAGTATCCCCCCCCACACTACCACTTTTTATTAGGTGGGGGTAGTAATAAATATTGTAATATTATATTTTATCCATGATTTCTTTTCACCCAATTCACTTTTTATTAAAAAAATTCTTTATATTTGAGGTTCATAAGTAAACTTAACTCCTACCTAAACATTTGATCCTAGTATAGTAGAGATGTTGTAATCTTTAACATTTTGACTTGGTAAAAATAAAATAAAAACATACAATTAATAATTATATTTATATTTATAATTCTAATTAATACTTAAACCAACCCATATCCATTTTAACTCCAGATCTACCAAGTAGCATTGAGAGGGATCAAATCTCTATTGATGCAAACCTATTTTAGAGTGAAAAGAGATTTGATCCCTCTCAACGCTTGTGATCTAGTGTTAAGATGGATCTAGGCTAGTCTAGATTGGATTATATTAAAATGTAGGTTGTTATAATGTTCTTTCACTTACTTTTACATTTTTTTTACTTAACCTCAAATCCCATGGTTACAAAGATTATTAAGGGAATGATATCTCTCTATATTCTAGCATCATTACTTTGTTAATCATGTAATATCTCCTATCCCATAGTCCCACAATGCATTTAAATTGGAGGGAAACTCTAAAATAATTAACATATATAATATATGTAAGATAAGTACTTAGAGGGACAAGCTTATTGGAGAGAGAGAGAGATTCCATTCTTTCGACTAAATAACCTTCCCATTTCATTAGTTCACTTCAATGATCTCGAAGCTCTGTTCAAAGGCTTTATGGATCCTCAAATATGGAGAAATTTTCCTTGCAAGATCATGCTCTACCAAAAGGATTGGGTTAATATATGTGTATGAGTTGAATTATATTTTTATTACTTTTTATTATTTAATTAAGTCACTTTTATTTTTTATTTGTAATGTAACGTCATTTAAAGGTAGCATGTCAACATCTCCTCCATACTAACCTGTAGAGCACTTCTCAACATAGCTATATATATATATATATATGCAAGTGGGTGGAGACACTATGAGCTCTTGATTCTTGTGTGAATTGGTTGATTGGCATCAATATGAATTCTCTTGAGTGCTTATCTCCATAGACTCTGAATATGGATTGGGGTTGGTCAACTGCAAGAAATATTGCAGTGCAACTGGCCTACAATTTGTTGAGAGTTGAAGTCCCTCTCTCAGTTGCCAGTCATTCAATTATTAAGATAATTTTATCACTTGTATCTTTGTGCATATTTGTGCAATATGAATGATGATTAATGTTGTTATATGAAAATAAGTATATCAACACTATTAATCAGGAATGTGTATTCATGTGTGTTGCAATGAGATATTTATGTTAGTACTCTCATGGTGTGAGGAACTTGTATATCCTTGTAGTTGTTGATAAATTTCTTGATTTATAGAGCTACTTATGTGATTTTGTATGACTATCTAATGAACTCAATGAAATTGTTATAGTGTATGTAATTCCATGATTTGGGTGCTCTAATTGTCAAGGAGCCTTTGTTGTCTCATAATTAAGGAATTCTACTATTAAAAATATACATATATACATATACATATATACATAATATAAGTATGTAGTGTATATATATATATATATATATATAAATATAAATATATATATATATATATATATATTATATATACATATATATATATAATATATATATATACATACATATACACACATACATACATACATACAATACATAATACATACATACATACATATCATACATACATACATACATACATACATATTATATATATATATATATATATATAATATATATATATATATACTATATATATATATATATAGTTTGCTAAAGACTAGCATGGACCTATGTTATATATGATTGATTGTTTGACTCCTTTAGTCCTGGATCAATAAATGAAATAATGCATCACATATATCAGGGGATCTGGTAGTAATGTTCAGGTCCACTCTATAGAAGGATCTGGTGTTGTTGTGGTTGAAATCATAGAGTGCTATTAACCATGGATTGACATGTTATAATGCCTATTAATGAGTAGAATTCACATCTCTGTGGAGGTATTATGTCTATGGTTAGTACTTGGATTTGGCTATGCTTATGTCTAAAATAATGTTATAGTGAATGAAAGTACATTTCTTTCCTAATTGAGGATCTAAAGGGTGTACGATATCGGGAATGGCTTTGTAAGATCATTGAATTCCTTGAGACTTTAAGCCCGAGTCCATAGAGTAAGAGACTTATATTTTGGCCAAATGAGCCTTATGAGAATTGTAAAATAAATTTAGAAATTTATAAAGGTTCGACGGCTTTATTAACCCTTAGGGATTACTACTAATCTTTCATTAATTATGTCACATAATGACTTTGCTTAGCACTAATTTGCATCATATGGATCCCTCCAAATTCTGTATGAGCCCTCTTTGAAGAATGGGTGATATTAATAGAGAGTGGGATATGAACATTTTTGTCGCTAGACATGAAATTTCACGTCACGCCGCGCCTAGGGATGCTCAAGACCTTCAAGTATTATGGTGCTATGGTGTAAAGATGACAAAAGGTGCATAGATGAAAGAGAGTGCGGAACAAGAATCCCTTTTGTCACATGATGAGAAAATTAAAATTCCACTGTCGTTCCACACTCATTTTGGCATAATGCCTACCTCACATCTCGACATAGTGACTTGGAGGCAAAGCGGGGAAGTTATGCATTGATTTCTGAAATTTTATGTGGGACCCTTAACATATATTGAGGTGATCCAGATTGGATGTTTGTTTTACTTTTCATACATATCTATGCTTTAAGAGTGAAAAAAGTGGAGGAATTAGCTCATATGGACCCTTTTTACCAGCGGGACCTAGTTTGGCAAATTAAGGTCTAAAACCTTCCGAGAGCATTTTGAGCCATCAAATGATGTTTTTTGGGGATAAAAATTGCCACTTTGGTATGCAACATTTTTTTTTTCTATTCTACACCACATAGACCTTTCAAATGGCACAAGAATCATGTCAATCAAATTCGTTATGCGAAATTTATGCCACTTAGAAGCTGGCCTTGATTTCACCACCATAATTTAAGAGGATGCCACATCAACACCCATAATTCATGGAAAATGGGCTAGCCATGTGATTATGATAAATAAGACTCTAGATGAGTCTATATTGTAGCTCTAGTTAATAGTTGAGGTAGTTAAACCTAACCACTAGTAGGCTATCGGGTTGTGTTATAACTGGGATATTAGGAGGAAAGGGGGTTCCATTCTTTTGATTGAATTTGTTCCGTGACTGAGCAGAAATAGCCAAGAGGGATAAGAGATAGATCACACAGAGAGGATGGTCGACATGTCGTACTTCTTTTTACTCGTGACCATATTTTCATTCAGAGAAATAGAGCAGAGCGACCTCACCTTCCAACTGGGTTTTTCTCCCGAAAGGGTTTACTAGGTCATATCATGTGTCAAATGTGTTTGTGAGCTTTTACTTTGTTGTTCTCTGTTTCCTACTGATCATGTGATTAGTATTTAGTTAAAAAATAAAAGTGCCGAGAATTGCTCAAAACCTAAACAATCGTGTCCGTCTCGGTGATACGATCCCAACACAACTTGTTTCACTCAAAACCAAGCACGTATAAGGAAGATATCGCGTTCTGTCCGCTTTGCCAAACATAAGATTTTTTTTGCAAAAAACAGGTACTGTCACTGCAAAGTCAGCAGTCTGTACTACTGACGTGGTAGGTGACTGGGCAGGTCAAATTTGGTCAAGGGCCAGTAAGGTTTCGCCAAGTGGCATATTGTGGTTGGTCGACGGGTTGATGATTTGGCTTCATTTGATTGGTTGGAGGATGGAACAATGAGGAGGGGACAAGTGGCAAGCCCAGAGGCCACCACGTGTCCCTCCCCAAAGGACTGACATTATCAGTGCACTGTGGCAAAATAATGGTCAAGTCGGCGGAGTCAAACCCGCGACCTTACCCGAACAAAATCCAAGTCTTACCGTTATGTCATGCTAGTGGTTCTTAACAATGTATGGTTGTTGTTTATATTTAAAAATTAACATGTTAACAGTTGGGGGGGGGGAGGGAGCCAGCCTGCAGGCCAACCCCCTCCCATGTGATCACTCGACTTAACCACTGGCCAACAGCTAACCATAATTGCTCACTTAATGCACCTAAACAGGATTAACCCTTAATTAATGTTACTTATCCGATAGTTAATTGCACAGTTAACTTGGCAGAGAAGTTGGCGATCTGATAAATTCGGAGATTCCTCCATTTTTAGCAGGACTAGCTGGAGTCCTCCAATTTTAGTGGAGATTTACGAAGAGAAACTGTTTTTTCCATAACTTTTGCAAAATTCAACCAAATTGGGATCAGGAAAAGGCATTCCTAGATGATTTTGATGTTCTGAGCACACTGAAGTAGGCTTAAGGAGTAGTAGAGCATTGTAAACAAACACTTTTTCCATTTTGAGCTAATATAGAGGCCTAAGCCATGGAAGCTAGACCAAGGAAATGAAGCCTAGGAGGGGTGAACTCCTTCATCAAAATAATGTGTTAAGTGTTCATTTTGATGGTTTGCTGTACATTTGTTTGATGTTGTTCAACACTTTACTTTCATGCTATTTTTCTCATGAATTTGACATAAGACTTGATAAAATTTACTTGTTACATTCACAAACACCATAAACAAAAGCTATGCACATGAAGCAAATGATAAGCAATTGTTTTTAATTCTGAAGTTGAAATTAGCACTACAAAACTAACATTCAACAACATATCAAGTTGGTGTCAGAGCAAAGGTTATTTTCTTGATTGCTTGAGTTTTGTGCAAGTAGGGTTTTAAGGGTTGCAAATTTGTGATGCTTACAAGGTTAAAGTTGTAGAGAGGAGAAGAAAAACAATTGGTTGTGAATCCTGAGGTAATGCCCAGAAGAAAGAGAGCCACAAGGCCACAATCTCCACCCAAATTTCCAATCCCAGTTGCACTTGAAACACCTCAAGTTTTACCTTCAATTTAGATTGAGGAGGTACAGGCAGTACTAAAAGCTGAGCTTGAATCCAAAGCCATCATGTCTAAAGCAAGAGAGACTGGAGGTATTTCAAAAGAGGAAGAATTTAAGAAAAATTTCTATGACTTAAATGACATGGTTAGAGTCCTCTATGAAGAGAGGAATACTAGAATGGCTGGAGAGAGTTCTAAGCTCCCACATGGAGAGGGAAGCTCAAGAGATAAAAAAAGATGAAAAGAAGGATTCAAATGGTAATGGATGAAAGCCTCCTCCATCTCCACCATCTTCTTCATCTTCCTCATCATCTTCATCATCCTCATCATCTCAAACAACATCATCTTCCACTTCAACCATAAAAATTGTTCATACTCATTCAAAAACCCCAAAAGAAAAAACTCCCTTACTCAAATTGGACATTAAGTTTGAACTTCCCATGTACAATGGTGAGGTCAATCCGAAAAAGTTAGAGAATTGGATTTGATAATTGGAGGTTTATTGCAGAATTCAGAACCTTTAAGAAGATGACATAGAGATCCAATTGGCTTCATTAAGGCTAGAAGGAGCAACATTAGTTTGGTGGGAAGCAAAGAATCAAGAGGAAATGCGAATTCATGGTAAAAGATCCATTTCTTGGGTTGAATTTGTTTCTTCAATTAAAATACAGTTTTACCCTTAAGCCTATATGCAAAAATCCATTATGAGTTGGCAAAATTTTAGGCAACTCAAGGGCCAAACAGTTCAAGGCTATACCCAGGAGTTTAGGAAGAGGGCCTTGTTGTTAGGAGTAAACTTGAATTCCCAATATATACTGTTCAAATATATTTGGGGTTTACATTCCTATTTAAAACACACTATCCTTATGTTCAATCCGATCAACTTAGATGAGGTATGTGTGCAAGCCACACACCTTGAAGCAAGAGGAAAGAACATTCAGGAAGAGGGTAGTAAGAAGAATCCATTCAAGGGTAAGGATAAAGAGAAGGGTGGAAAATTGGAAAGGAAAGAAGAATTCAAGTGTAAAGAAATAAGGGGAGAAAACTATATGCCAACATTGTTCCAAAGCGGGGCATGATGAAACCCACTATTGGAAATTACATCCCGAACTAAGGCCTAAGAAACCAAACAATAAGGGAAAACAAAAGATGACCGCTACCACACAACATGATCTTGGATCCAAATCCGGTGATGAGACTAAGATTTCAACCACAGTCACAAAAGGGAAAGAAGCTATTGCAAGCACTAGTTCCTCACATAGTCACAACAATACTCCAAATGAAGAATCAAGGATAGAGTTGTTCCATGTAAGGGTAATTTCAAATCATACAAAGATTGATGCATTATTTGATAGTGGGTCACAATCGAACTTAATTTGAGAAGACATGGTCAAAAAGATTAGCCTTGAAACTATACCTCATCACAAGCCATATCCCTTGGGTTGGATAGTCAATAATGCAAATTTATAGGTTACAATGAAATGCTTATTCAAGTTTTCCATTATTGAAAAATTCATTGATGAAGTTGAGTTAGATGTAGTTCCACTTGATATCTCAAGAATCATTTTGGGAAGTCCATATTTGTATGATAGAAAAGTGGTATTTTATCGCCATGAGAACAAATATCTATTGCTCAAGGATGGAGTGGAGTATATTGTGAGAGCCCATCGCAAAAAGTCAAACATTACTTTGGTTAATGTAGGGCAGATGAAGAGACTAGTAAGTGCAAGTAAAAATTTTGTGCTTCTCATGATCAAGAAAAAGAATGATATTGATTGTGAATATTTTGAAGGTTGTGATGATAAATTAAAATATGATTTGTTTTATGTGGTAAGAAAGCATGGTGAGATGTTTCCTGAACCAAAGGGTTCACCTCCCAAGAGATAAATTCAGCATGAGATATAGTTGTAGCAAGATGTTCCACTTCCAAACATTGGCATGTATCACATGTCGATCATGGAGAGCATGGAAATCAAGAAGAGAATTCAAGAACTGTTGAACAAAGGTATTATATGCCCATATACTTTGCCATGTGGTTCACCCATTGTCTTGGTGCCAAAGAAGGACAAGACTTGGCACATGTGTGTGGATTTTCGTGCACTAAATAAAATAACAGTCAAGAATCGTTATCCACTCCCAAGAATTGATGATTTTCTTGATCAATTGATGTATGCAAAGTATTTCACTAGGTTAGATTTATGAAGTGGTTATCATAAAGTTAGAATAGTTGAAGAGGACATTTGGAAAACCACATTTAAAACTAAACAAGGATTGTTTGAGTGGTTTGTTATGCCTTTCGGTCTTACAATTGCTCCAACTACTTTCATGAGAGTTATGAATGATGTATTAAGACCATTTTAGATGACTTTGTCATTTTTTACTTAGAAGATATTCTCATATTCAACAAATCTAGAGATGAACATGTCATGCATGTGAACAAAGTACTTGATTTATTGAGAAAAGAACAATTGTTTTTAAACATGTCAAAGTGTGAATTTGGAAAAAACTTATTTAGTGTATTTGGGACACATTGTTGGAGGAGGTGAGCTGAAGATAGACCCCTCTAAGGTTGAGGTCATTGTGAATTGGCCCAAGCCCAATATAGTTACAGAGGTAATAATCTTTCTAGGGGCAGTGTAATATTGGAGGAAGTTTATTGCTATTTTTTCTTCCATTGCAGCTCCACTACATGCATTGACTAGTGTCAAGAAAGTCTTCATTTGGGAAGATGTACAACATAAAGCATTTGATGCTTTAAAAAAAAGATCATATCAACACTAGTATTGGCTCTTTTGAATCTTAGAAAACCATTTGAGATTCAAACGGATGCTAGTGATTATGCCATGGGACAAATTCTTATGCAGCATGGTAAGCCCATTTCATTTCATTTTGAAAATTTTACAACAATTTTCTATGGATGGGTTTTCTACAACAATTTAATTTGGTTATCAAATACAAAAAGGGAATCTACAATAAGGTAGCTGATATGCTTTCTAGGCCTATTATAAATTCATCTATTATACTCAACAACAATTCTATTTTACATGAAAGTTACATTGAGAAATATGCATATGATAATGACTTTCAAGATGTGTATGCAAGATTGAGGCAAGGAAACCAAATTGAAGAGTTAGATTACCATGTACATAATATTTTGTTGTATCACTTGGGAAATTGATGTATTCCATAGGGAGAAAGAAGTAGTATCATAAGGGAGGCACACACTTCGTTGATTGTTGGACACTTTGGTGTAGGCAAGACAGTAGTGAATCTCCAAAGGTATTGTTATTGGCCACACATGTTTGATAATGTATCTCATTTCATTAGAGGATGTTCTTTGTGTGCAACAAGCAAGCCTAGCAATAAGAAACTAGGATTGTACACTCCACTTCTGGTCTTCCTACTTCTATTGTAAGTGATCGAGATTCTCGATTTCTTGGGAATTTTTGGTCAAATTTGTGGGACATGATGGACACTAAGTTGAAGAAGAGTACAACCTTTCATCTGCAAATAGATGGACAAACCGAGGTGGTCAACAGGACAATCATTCATTTTCTTAGAGGATATTGCAACAAACATCCCAAGTTGTGGGATGAATAGTTGCATTACATACAACATGCATACAACAGGGCGAAGCATTCTTCCACACACACAACGCCATTTGAGGCATGTTTTGGGTACTTTCGAAGATCACCATTGGACTTCATCTTTGAGAAAGATGTCACCATCGATGGTCATAGAGAAATCGATAAGGCAAGGAAGTTCATTGAGAAAATTTAGTTGATACATCACACAATGCAAGAACATCTTGAAAAGAGTCAGAGTAGCTACAAGGAAAGGCATGGAAAACACCGTGTCGATCATAAATTTCAAGTTGTAGAAGGATTTTGGTTATATATTAGAAAAAAGAGACTTCAAGGGGAAGGTAAAAAGCTTAATCCAATCCGTTATGATCCTTTTAAAATTCAGGAAAAGATTGGTAACAATGCATTTAAGCTAGATTTTCCTCCTTATATGAATATATACTTTGTTGTTAATGTTGAGAATTTGAGATTGTTTGAGCCTCCTTTGATTGATGATCAAGGAGAGCATGTTCAGCTGCCATCAATAGATGATTTCTTGCTAGAATATCTTGATGAACTTCAGCAAGATCTCATACTTGATAGAAGAACCAGAACTTTGAAGAGAGGGAATGTCAAATACCTTCGAGTGGGACTGAAGGGAAAAAATCCTTCTAAGGCCAAATGTTTGTAGATCAAGAAGGTGAGGGAGTTGTACCCTCACTTGTTGAACAATTGATAGTATCTTTTGGGGTCCAAAAGGATTCCAGTGGGGAGAAATGATCAAGTGATTAGTATTTAGCACAAAAATCAAAGTGCTCAGAATTGCTCAAAACCTGAACGACTGTGTACGTCTCAGTGATACAATCCCAACAAACTCATTTCACTCAAAATTGAGATCATATGAGGAATATATCACCTTTTGTCCACTTTGCCAAACAAAATAATTTTTTGCAAAAGAAAGGTACAATCACTGCATAGTCAGTAGTTTGTACTACTTATGTGGCAGATGACTGGGCATGTCAAAGTTGGTCAAGGGCCAGTAAGGTTTCTCCAAGTGGCATATTGTGGTTGGTCTACGAGTTGATGATTTGGCTTCATTTTGTTGGTCAGAGGATGGACCAATGAGGAGGGGACAAGTGGCAAGCCCGAAGGCCGCCACGTGTCTTACCCAAAGGATCGACACTATCAGCGTGCTATGGAAAAATAATGGGCAAGTCAGCGGAGTAGAACCCGCGACCTCACCTGAACAAACTGCAAGTCTTATCACTATGCCGCACTGGTGGTTCTTAATAATGTATAGTCGTATTTTATATTTAAATATTAACATGTTAACGGTTGGGGGAGGAGGGAGCCAACACATGAGCCAACCCCCTCCCATGTGATCACTTAACTTAACTGCCAACTAACGACCAACCGTAACTGTACGCTTAATTCGCCTAAACAAGATTAACCCTTAATTAATATCACTTATCTGATAGTTAATTGCACAGTTCACTTGGCAGAGAAGTTGGCGATCCGATAAATTCGAAGATTCCTCCATTTTTGGCGGGACGAGCTGGAGTTCTCTAGTTTTAGTGGAGATTTACTAGGAGACACTGTATTTGCCATAACTTTTGCAAAATTCAACCAAATTGGATCAGAAAAAGGCATTCCTAGATGATTTTGATGTTCTGAGCACATTGAAGCAGGTTTCAGGAGCAATATAACATTGTAAACAACACTTTTTCCATTTTGAGCTAATACCGAGGCCCAAGCCATGGAACTTGGACCAAGGAGATGTATCCTAGGAGGGGTGAACTCCTTCATCAAAACACTGTGTTAAGTGTTCATTTTGATGGTTTATTGTACATTTGTTTGTTGTTGTTCAACACTTTAATTTCATGCTATTTTGCTTATGAATTTGACATAAAACTTGATAAAATTTACTTGTTACATTCACAAACACTATAAAGGAAACCTATGCACATGAAGCAATTGATAAGCAATTGTTTTTAATTCTGAAGTTGAAATTAGCAGAGCAAAACTAACATTCAACAATAGATCACCTACATATTTTAATTCACATTCATACACTATTAACAATAATATATATATCTATATATCTATATATATATATATATATATATA
>APFE031572183.1:56590-69361 GCA_000404065.3 Pinus taeda | reverse complement strand
TGTGAAAATAGAGTGTGGGATACAATGTAGTCAAAGGAGAACTTGTCCCTGAGGCTGAAATCCCTTAGATTGTAACTATTTTTTATAATATAAAAGTGTGCTTTGTGTTGAAATTTTGCGCCTATGTGTTGTTTCATAAATAATTTGAATATTTCGTGTTGCAGGTTTGATCGACCATCGATCACTCTAAGGATCAATGGTGATCCAAGGTTAAGCGAGTTATTGTGGTATGGTGTGTCATGAGAACAGAGGTGGTAGAGAGGAACTGTGTTTTAAAACGAATTCCATAAATACGAAGAGGATCAACGGTGTAGGTAGAAAAGAACGGGAACTGTCTGATCGTTTAGATCGATGGATAGTAATGGCGGAAGGTGAGGAATCACCGGAAGTTGTTCTAGATCATCAGATCAACAAATCCATTAGATCGATAGTTATGACGTGGGTAAAATGTGTGAGCATTAATGCGTGAGAAACGTAATTTCATAATAGGAAATGGTTTATCGCGCGTGCTCTAAGTGGTAAGTGGTAATTCAGGGTGGTCACCAGATTCCATTTATCGACTGACACGTAGCACTCAGGTGGAGAGAGAAAACCACTTAATCGGGTGGGTAGTCCTCGTGCAAGTGGCTCATGCGATATGGCGTTAACCGTTGGATCAGAGATAGTTGATTAAACGGTGGAGATCGAGAGGATTGTTTGGTGATCAAGCTAAGCGTAAATCGTCGAATTGGGGAGAAGATTAATGATAGAGATTGAAGCCGATAAGACTTGGAAAAGAGTGGACCCGACGAATTATGATCGAGAGTTTGATTTCTTTTGAAGTCCGTCTTCGACATCCAAAGTGGGACCGGAGTTCATTGTCGAGTTTCCTTGCATTTCTGTTGTTTGTTAATTTCTGGGTTTTAGGAGAAGTACGCCATTAAAACGCTTCCTATTTGTATAGGTTGGCCCATAACCCACAAGTTCACGTAAGGATATTATGAAATGAAAGATAAATTGCCTCACTGCAGTTTTCCTTTTCATCAATTTTCCATTGAATGTTAACCAAGTCAAAGTCGTAACGAGGAGAAGAAATCCTTGGGCAGATCGATCCAGAGATTGGAAAGCAATGAGTCGTTCATAAGTCGACCATGATAGGATTTAATGCAGGTGAAAATACTAAAACTAAGTTGAGTGTGAATAGTTTCAGCAAGCATTCTTGACTATGCAGCAAATGTTGGGAGAACTCTACGAAGAAAAGAAGGCAAGAGATGCAACTTCTTCTTCAAAGACATCGAAGAAGGACAAAGGTAAAGGCAAGGTTGATAAACCACCTTCACCTCCATCATCTCCATCATCCCCTTCTTCTTCTTCTTCCAGCGTAGAATATGAAACAGAAAAGAAACCTAAGAAAACATCTCTTTTAAAACTTGACGTGAAATTTGAGTTACCTATTTATGATGGCGAAATGAATCCTGAAAAGTTAGATAACTAGATTAAGCAGTTAGAAGTGTATTGTCGTATTTAGGACTTTTCTAGTGATAAAACGAAAATTCAATTAGCTCCACTTAGAATGGGGGAACAACTTTAATCTGGTGGGAAAGTAAAACTCAGATAGATGTAAAGCATAAAGGAAAAGTCATCTCTTTATGGTATAACTTTTTAAAAGCTCTTAGGAAACAATTCTATCCTTTAGGATACATGCAACAAGCTATTATTGATTGGCAGCATCTGAGGCAGGGTAAAGGGCAGAGTGTTCAGGAGTTTACTCAGGAAATCAGAAAGAAAGCATTGGCGCTTGGTATTTCATTGGATACACGTGAAACTTTGTTAAAATACATCGTAGTCTACATTCATATTTGAAACATATTTTATTGATGTTTAATCCTGATGATTTTGATGAAGCGTGTTTTTAGGCCATACATATTGAAGCAAGTGGCAGACCATTCAAGTTTTCATCGCAATCATCCAAAGAGTTGGAGTTCAAAGATTCCAATGACTATAAGGGGAAGAATGATTCGAAGAGAAAGAAATTAGCGATAGCTCAGAAGGAAAGCCCTACTTTTTCTCATTACAAGAGAATTGGTCATGGTGAATCTAAGTGTTGGAAACCTCATCCAGAACTTAAGCCCAAAAATTTCCTTAAGGAGAAGGATGAAAAGAAGGCAATTGCAGCAGTCCAGCAAGATCTAGGTTCGGATTCAGGTGATGAAAGGAGGATAACTGCTATGGTTACGACAGGTAAAACTTCTGACATTGGTTCAATTTCGAAAACTATTGCATCTTCATCAAAAATAAATCCTTCAAATGAGGATAAAAGAGTTGAATTGTTTAACATAAGGATAACTTCTAAGCATACAAAGATAGATACAATTTTTGACAGTGGATCATAGGCCAATATAATATTTGAATATCTAGTTAAAATTTTGGGTTTGGAAACACAGAATCATCCAAGACCTTACCCGTTAGGATGGCTAAATAAATCAACTCAGATAAAAGTCACCAAACAATGTCGATTAAGATTTTCCATTACAACTAATTACATTGATGAAGTGGAATTAGATGTGGTTCTAGCAGACATATGTGGAGTTGTCTTAGGAAGTCCTTATCTTTATGATCATGATGAAGCATTTTATAGGAGAGAACATAAATATCACCTTAAGAAAGATGGAGTTGAATTTATTGTCAAGGAACATCAAAACAAAAATCACTTGAATTTAGTTGTTGCTAATCAGATGAAGAGATTAATAAGTTCAAATAAAATATTTGTAATCATGTGTGTAAAGGAACAACATAAGAAACAACATGATGTTTTTTCAGATTACGAGACTGAAGATGGTTTGATTAAATAAGTAGAAAGTATTCTAGTTCTATGTAAAACCAAACATCTTACTCATAAGAAGGGAATACAACATGAATTACAGTTTGTGCCTAAAGCTCCTCTTCCTAATGTCAGAATGAATCAATTCAGTTCAAGTTTGGAAATTAAGAGTTACAAGGATACGAGTCAGTATTGGGGAAAGTCAGTGTTAAATTTCTCTTGTATTGTATCACCAATTCAAGTTTCAAACAATTTGGAAACCTCTTTTCAAGTGGAGAGGAAACCGATTTGTTTTCATATCAAAGCCTTTTCTAAAGTAGTGTCAAAGTATCTAAGGGAAACTTATGCATCAAGGGAAACTGCTAATCAATGGAAACATCATTTAATGTATGAATAAAAAGTGATTCAAACAAATCAACAACTAATTCAATACTTTCAAAGACAAACTAAGTTGAAACAATTTCCATAATATAGTTTGATGGGTTCATTGCAGCAAGTTCACTTAGTAATCAGGAAGTAGGAAAGTATGTCAAGTCAAGTAGCTAGTTCGATGTCAAAAACATCTTTGATTGTCTCTGTTGTTCCAAAAAATAGATTGTTAATACATGTTGATGGTATTAAAAAATATCCTGTAGAGACTGTTTTCAAGGATGATTATGAATCACTAACTCATGGTTCTTCATGGAAAGAAATCAATTTCCATGTTCATAACAAGTTGTTTGACCATCGTCGCAAGTTGTACATCTTGCAGATAGATGGAACAGGTCACTGATCCAAAAAGTGCCATGGTCAGCATCATCAAGGTCATCACTTGCAGGTGATTGATCGAATGTATTGGTACATCAATAGGTCAAGGTGGAAAGTGAGGGAGCTCTACCCTCTTCGACTATTTGTTTAGTCAAACTTTTGTGGTCCAAAAGCTTTCAAGTGGAGAGGATTGATCCAAGAGGATCTTGTCAGCTCAATTGCACAGGTTCTTCATTAGTGTTCAGTGTCGTCGTCAACAATTAGTTCAATGTCGTCGTCAAAAATTCAGTCCGGTGTCTTCAGCTGCGACAGTGTTGTTTATGGTTGATCAGGTGATGGCAATGGTTTTTCATGGTGATGGTTTTGTACCTGGCTATCGACATGTGGTTTTTGTCAGTTCCACCAGGATTTGGTCGTTGACATGTGTTTGTCATTTGCCTCGCAGGATTTGGGTTTTGTCGTCCACTCATAGGTTGATCATCGACATGGGTGTGTCGTCCATTGCAGGGGTTCGATATGGGTTGTGGTCGTATGATTGGGTGAATGTCACTTTGTGACAAATGATTATAATCAGGTTTTGATGAACACTATGTATTAAACCCTAAAACTACATCTAAACCATAACCCTAATCCTATGCATCAAAATACATTAAGCCCTAATCCTAAACCTATCCAATCCATGTATTAAAACCATTAAAACCTAAGCTATAGACCTAAACCCTATGTTCTAACCTGTGGGGTCTTATTACAACATTGCTATGTGTCAAAATAATTCAAAACAATGCATATAACCCTAAGTTATACCTCTAGAGCCATGTTAAAACATTAAAACATTGCAAACATCATTTGACAATCCCTAAATGCCACCTCTCACCGTAGCGGAGTAAACAACATGTGAGAGGAAAGTGTAAAGCCATCGAGGTTAGCATAGACCACAGTCCTAACCACGGAGTCTAACCATGTCAGAGTCTGCAGGCATAAACCATAACATGTGAACAGAGTCAAGTGATTAGCCATCGGGGTTTGTATAGCCCTCAGGCCTGACCACGCAGGGCTCTAATCCACAGAGTAAAACATGTGAACAGGTTTCAGTTATGTCAATCGGAACTGCTGAAGCACCGTTAGTCATGACCATCGGGGCAAGCGCGGAGGTGGTAGCCTATGGCTTGTCACATGTAATCGTTAGCCTCCTCCGCCCAGTCATCAAGCTGCCAGTGGCTATGGCTTTATCCAAAGTCTTTTTATGGGTTTTGTAATTTAAGTTTGTGCTATTTTAATACAAATACTATGTAACCTCTTCATTAGGTGTCACAAGGTGACTAGACCAAGACCAAAACCCACCTAGAATGCAGCTAATTCATCTCAAATTCAGCCGAAGGAGGTTGGAGTGTATTTGCAGGCCTACAAGAGGCAGTTTTTGTTCATTGAAGAGGGAGAGAGTGATTTTGGTTTTTGTATACAGATTCTGGAGGTTAGAGGTTGTTTTGTTTTCAATGTAACTGGAGCATCCAGAGTCGAAATTCAGAACTGTGACAAACATTGGAAATATGGTTTAGATAGCTTTCTTATGAGAGTGATCAGAAGTGCCTATGTGCACATTCAGTCTGGTCAAATCTCTATGTAATCGACCTCTACTGTTTCAATCCCAATAATGCAGTCACCCATCTTGAAAGAGGAATCAAAGACGTAGTCCATCACGGACGAACTCCGTAATCAACTTTGATGTCTAGTAACGATGTCTTTCAACTGTTTTCACTTCTGTTATGCATCTTACTTATGTTTAATCAGTTGCCGTAAAGTCCTCTTCTCAAGCAGTTTTCTTCGATTTTTGCATTTTGAGTTAACATTCAAATCATTAATGGCTAATCAATTTTACATCAATTTTAACTTATGATCATTTCAGATCAAGATGTCATGGATAGAGTGTTGAAATTAGGAAACCATGGCTGAAAGGAGAGCCTAGAGCTTGCCCCAAAAGCAAGGTTCTTGATAAAAAACCCTTTGATGATCCTCTTGATTTTTGACACCAACCACAAAGAAACCCTTCGAACAAAAAAATAGATTCATGTTTAGGGACTAGCTTTAATATACCTATTTCTGGAGTGAAGATGAAAATGACCAAAATCCATTAAAGTTAAAAATTATGGCATTCTACTCACAGGTCATGCAAGAAATAGCATATTGGGAGTATCCCACATCTATGCTTGGAATATCTTTTGCATGTTGAACAATGAAGGTTGGCCTTAAGAGATCTGTGGTAGTTGGTTTTGAAATCCATGGCTTTAATTTATCCTTAAAGAAATGTGACTGAAGGGAAGAGGGTGCACCCTAGCTTTTGGCTCCTCCATTCAATCATGAAGCTTGAATATTAAGGCGTCCTTGGTTATAACGTAATGTTTAAGTGAATTCCCTTCTTGAATCTTCCCACCCCCATGTAGAAGTTACATTGAGATGGAAATGATTCGTATTTGATCTTAAAGTTTGGTTACAAGTGTAGAGACAAGGTCAACAACTTTCACATGTATACAAAGGGTAACCCTAAGATCATCCTTGTGAAGACTGAAAAACTTGAGAAATGGGGAACGATTAAATCACTTTGGGGGGGGAAGAATCCTTCATATTTCTAGATCTAGATTTTCACATTTTAAGCATATTAAGTGAAGGAAATGATGCCAAATTTCTCGTTTTCCAAATCAGAACTTTGGGTACTACAACATTTATTATAGGATCAAACCTTATTGCCTTCATATTCCATACCATGACCGTGAAAATATTAGCTAACCTTTTAACATCCCTATGATTGCAAAATCTTTTCATTAATCCCTTAAAGATTTTAATGAACTCTTTCCATTCAGGATCCTTCAAATGGCCTAGGGTGTGATCTAGTTTTCTTAACTTGTTGGCTTGTATATCTGATAGCATTTCAAAATAATTTGGTACCTCAAGGGAGATCAATCTACTGACTGCCCTTCCCGAGAGGCATGCTTCACATAATGTTCCAACAACCATGGATCTGATGGATATATGAATAAATCCCCTTTTCGCACAAAGGTCTACCTCTAAAACCCTAGTCTTTCAAGATGTACAAATATTTCTTTAAAGGAAAAATAAACTTATTATTATTTTATATTAATTTCTTTATTTATTTAATTATAATATTAATACGTAAGGTATATGTATATGTATATGTATTATGTATATATATATATTATATATATATATATTATATATATATATATATATATATATATATAATATATTTATATATATATATATATGTATGTATGTATGTTTATGTTATGTATGTATGTATTTATGTATGTATTTGTATTATGTTATGTATGTATGTAATGTATGTATGTATGTGATGTATGTATGTATGTATGTATGTATGTATGTATGTATGTTATGTATGGTAAAGGTTAATAATTGTTGGCCATTTGTGAACATCAATCAAAAGCTTAAAAACGCATTTGGAACAAACTAAAATTTCCCTTTACATTAAATTTAACCTTTTGGCATACCATACTAGGATGGAAAGCTAAGAATAAAACATAACATTAAGTCATTGAAGGTTTAGAAATAATAGTAAGGAAGATTTTATGGTTGTTCAATGGATTGTCATGGTTCATGTGGGTTGGTTAGGTCTTATCTAGAAGTGGTAAATTTAAAATTAATTAAAATCAATTATCACTGGTTCTTGATTATTATTGTTAGTGTGAGGTAATTGTTTAACATCATAAATGGTAATTGCGAGTGTGGAGTCATTATGTTGATGTTACCTCTACTCTCCAATTACACATCCAACATAAGTATGTAAAGACACTGGGTCCTTCAAGGCCTTTTTAAAGAATGGGGTGTTTAGAACTGACCTTCAAGCTAACTTTATGGATATGGAATAATCAGAATTCCTTTTCCTTTACCTAAAATAAAAATAATTTATGAGGTCATCATTTTCTTCTATTCAATAAGATCTTTCAAATAATATAAATTTCATCAAAATCTGAGCTTTGGGCACAAAGTTATGCACATTTGAAGATTTTCCCTCCCAAGCCCCATGTCAACATCATTTCCAAACAATATTATTTTTTTCCCTTGTTTCCCCATCATACAAGGAAACATTATCTACGCATGGTTATACATGGTACTCTTTGACAATGTGTCAAAACTATATAGGGCCACACCCTCAAAAGGCATGTTAGCCTGATGCTCACATTTGGATTCAGATTTCCAAAAATCCCTATTATAACATTTTTCTAGATCTCCAGACCTCTAGACTCATCTGATTTTTTCAAAATTTCTGGATCCATCTGGATCTAGGGTTTCCCTTTTTCCTGCTATGTTTAACAATGGCATCCATATTCGAGAAAAACTAAAAAGGCCACTTAAAATAAAATCTATATTTTTCATACCTCTATTGTTCATAACTTTTTCCATTCATGACTTTGCAAACATTTAATCCCATATGGCCTCCACCACAACACCATTATTTCAATTTAATCTAGGTCACCATGCTCTATCATAATTAGTCAACATGGTTCAAACTCTTGTTCATTTAGATATTTGGGTTTTTAACCTTTTTTAGATTTATCTCAATCCATTTGGATTTAGAAAAACCCAAAATGTATAATTTCTCAAAACTTCATATTTCTAGATTCCACATCACCCTTGCCACATAGCACCAAACCAACACTATGCCAACTTCTTCATACACCACACCATGCCATCTCACCACGTTGACATGCCATGTTGGAAACACATCAACATGCTACATAACCTAAAACTTGCCTTTATGTGCCACATCATCATACCATGTCAACACTTGTCTACCCTCAAGTTTTGATATTTCTCATGTGGACTCTACATGACTTCCATAAATTCTGTTGCACTAGCATGCATATCTGTGTTTTTCATTAAATCCACTTTTTCTTTTCTTTTCTTTTTATTCTCAGGTTTTTGCTTCTTGAGAAACTACGTGTCAATCCTCTTTTATGACATAATTTTTGTTGTGATTTTTTACTCCATTAGCCTTTAAAATACCTCTTTCTTTCATTTATGACAATATTTTCCCATATTTTGTTAATCAACACTTTCCCAAGGTATTTTTATTAAATTTTTAAATTTTTAAATTTAATGTAATTAAATGCATTGTAAAAGAAATTTGCAATTTTTTACGAAATTCATAAATCATTGTTCATTCTCATATTTGCAGGTGAGTTGCGTAAAAATGATGACATGGTTTTTTTCTCTTAGGCATCCTAATGGTGAAATACCTATTTGTTTGGGCTGAAACTGTCTCGAGATTCGCAACCAACAAGTGCACTCTGGCCAATTTTTTGGAGATTGGATCCATGATCTAAGTGGTCAACAAGGTCAAATGGATCTGATATTACTCTTAGAAGAGGCTGTAGTTAATATGGAACAAGTTTTTTGGATTTATTAAAAATTTTACCTATAAAGGCAAGAAAACTTGCTTCATAATATATGTTATTAGTTTGAAAACTCATTTTTCAACTTGACAGCTTGGATTTGGATTTAAAACTAGTTATTAGTCACTTTGATCAATTCGTGGAGTGCTTTTGAAGTTTCAACCTCTAGTTTAAGTTAAGTGCACTTTCTTAAGCTATGGAGGGCCCCCATTACTCCAGCTAGTACACTCTATCCTTTTTATGCATTATCCTAGTAAATACTTATTGTTTCATGTTGTTTTTCATTATTTTCCAAGTTTATATTCACTTATTGGATCTTGTACATTCAAATTAAAAACTAGCTATGCAACTAGCTTCGTAGACATAATGTAGATAAGCTCTAAAATCTAGTTTTGGAACCCATGTTCATAAGTATTCCTCATTGATAATTTTGTCTTCATATTACCTATTCTCTAAAGTTTTGAATGTTGTTTTAGTGTATTTATATCATTTGTTCATTAACATAAGTTAAATAGTCATTATATTCCACATTCCCCTATATTGCATAACATTCATACTCATTCATTATTGCATTAGTAAAATATGTTTCTTGTTGTAGGTTTAAGGTGTGTTTATAGGTCTTATTTATCACAAATTAGTGTTGTTTGAAGGATCAACCTGATTGACCAAAGTAACCAAGGCATCAGAAGTGCCATTCACTAACTAGCTAGGAGAAGAAGGCCCCAACCTCTTGAGAAATTTTCCTTTTTATCCTGAATCTATCAAACACCATAGTTCCTTGCTTTTATTTACTATTTTCCTAGAATAGACCAATGGTTGGAGAACATGCTAGCTAAAGGGACGAGTAGAAGGATATGAGTGACTTCTCATCTTCACTCTCATAGATGAGGAAGGCATAGTGGATTCTCAACCTTTTAACTAGGATTAGGTCGAAATTTATTGAGTTTACTAAAATATTACTAGATTGTTTACTTGCCTTTAATGACAAGAAAGGTCATAGTGCATTAATAAATCCTTTGGATTGAAAAATCATTTTGACCAATTTCATTTCTCAACATTTGAGTGAAAGTTTGATATTTTGAAAATGATTTCATATAGAACTTTGATTTGTGTGAGAAATCTCAGTAAATGCCAAATCCAAACTGTTCTTAAGTCAAGTTAGTGTGATTTCCATGAATATAAGATTGTGTGATATAGTAAGAAGTTTCTTTTCGTGTTCTCTTCATTAGGTTAGGAACTCAGTCATGAAAATTGATTCTAGCTCAACTCTCAACATACTGTAGTGCGTTTCCAAGTTCATGAACACTAGATTGATATAAATATCATGTCCTAGTTTAGGTGTTTAAATTAGCCTGACATTTTTGGCGCTGTTGTCGAGGAAGGACATTTTGAGTTGAGTTATATTTAGAATTTCTTAAATATTTTCATTTTAGTTTTTCACAATTGAAACATTTAGGATTTGGAGGATTGGAGGCGGTAAGACAAGAGGTAAGAACTTGCACATTCACTTTAGCGATTCCTCACAAGCCGAAATCATGTTTATATTGGTATGTTTATAATTATATTTAGCTTTAACAATGTTTATATATGCATTTTTATGATTAGAGAGACACATAAAAAAATGCAAACTACTAAACAAAAACCCTCCAACCACTAATCCATGTGTAACATAGGAGCTATCCACCAACAACTAGAAGAAGATGTTCATGAATTTGTTGATCAAAGAAGGGATCATCACTACAAGAATTTTCTTAAACCTTTGTTTCAATGTCAAAGGTAGAGATATGTTTTCTTTTTGATAAGAACAAAAAATCCATGAACAAATGCATAAAGAATATCTAAAAGGCCTTCCAAGAAAATCTGTAAAAGAGATTCAAGAATTATGAATACTAATTGATGGAGAGAAAATGGTAGAACCTGAGTTTGCATGCTTATCACCAGATTTTATGCACAAGGACCATATCTCAGAAGACCTGCATGGCATGGTAACATAAGACATTGAACAAGGAAGCAAGGAAAACAAGATTGCATTAAATCTTGGTTGAAGACAAACATTAGGCTCCAACACTCAATTCTTCAACATTTCTTGGCACCATACAAATCAAAGCAATTAGTTCCTCATATTCTAGTATCTATCAAAATATATATTTCAAATATGAATATGAACAAATTTGTACTCCTGTTACACACATGGCTTCACTGGAAATAATCTTATACTTGAAATGGATCCTCTTTTTCAAGTATAGTAGGGTATAATAAAGAAATAAATAAAATAATAAAAGATAAAAATAAATTCTAGCTGTGAAAACCAGGTAACTAACACAACTAGACATAAGTCTTGCTTAAAAACTAGGCTTCCTGGTGAGCATGACTCACAATAAGTTTTCTAAGTTCATATTCATTAAAGAAATTTTGAGTTCTAAAACGGGCCTCCTAAGGAATATTATAGAATAATAGTGCAAATAATAAAATAAGATTAGATTACATCATCAAATTTTAGAGGGAAAAAGGAAAAAAAAAAATTCAACTTCATATCTTCAATTTATCTCCCTACAGTTTTACTCAAATTTCAAGCAAGAGCACTTGTTGGATGCAGAATTTAATTCCTCATCCGAGGAGTACCCATGTTGCATACTTTTGATGGAATCTTCCACATGAAAAATGAGAAATACAAGAAAAATGTGATTGCAATCACGTTTTTCATGTATTTCTCATTTTTCGAGTGGTAGGGTCTATCAAAAGTATGAAACATGGATACTTCTTCGATGTAGAATTAAATTTTGCATCGAGCAAGTGCTCCTGCTTGAAAGTTAAGTAAAATTGTAGGGAAATAAGTTGAAAATAAGAGTTGAATTTTTTTTTTTTTTAATCTTTTCATTTTTTTACTCAAAAAATGGTGAATCATCCCCATGGTTGACATCATCATATTGAATCCTATTGGTTCTTATAAAGTTGATTTTGGTTGTACATTTTTGTTTTGAGGCCCATTTTAGACCTCAAAATTTCTCTAATGGGTTTCAATCTCTTCTTATGGCTTTTCAAAATCTTTTTGGTTTTATGCTTGAATTGGCTAATGTGGGATTCCTTAAAGCCTAGCTTCTAACAATTATTGAGCCATCAACTTCAACACATCGTTTGGGATTGAGAATAGAGCTGTTTTTAGTACCTTGAGGCTTTCATGCCTTAATGGAAAGTTCTCTTGCCAATAAATAGTGGGAATACATTAATTTCCCCTATTTGTTAGATATTCTAGGTGACTCGAATGCACCTCATTCATTCATACCTAGTAAGATGTTCTCAGGAATATTGACTCTCATTGAAATTAATACTAAGTAGTCTCGTGTTGGTTAACAACATTAATTAATGACCGATAATTGGGGAAAGGAAGAGAGAGATGAGAGAATAGGGAAAGAGAGGCATATGGCAGGGGGGGGGGGAGAAAGAGAGGGATATCGGTGGAAGACATGTGTGTGAGTGATATACATGGGGGAAGGAAGATAGATACAAAGAGAGAGATGAGGGAAGGGAGGGAGGGAGAGATGGAGAGATTGGAGAGGGATATAAGAGACATATATATGGAGAGAGTGAGAAAGAGGTAGAGAGGGATATAAGATATTGACACATGGAGAGAGAAGGGGGGAGAGGGAGTGGAGAGAGTTAAGGAGAGAGAGAGAATAAGAGACACATAGAAGGGATGCTTAGGGAACTAGATAGAGAATGGGATGTAGGGGGATACATAAGAGGAGAGAGAGAAAAAGGGAGAGGGAGAGATAAGAAGGGAGGGAGAGGGGGAAG
>APFE031572183.1:45583-56288 GCA_000404065.3 Pinus taeda | reverse complement strand
AGATATAAAGAGAGAGAGAGAGAGAGAGAGAGAGAGAAGCAAATAGACATAAAGGGATGAATATGGGGGATGGATGGAGGTAGAGAGGGGAGAAAGGAAGAGATATGGGGGAAGAAATAGAGAGAGAAAGAGAAAGAGAGAGAGAGAAGAGGAGGGGGAGGAAATAGGGAAAGGGGAATATAAAGAGGGAGATACATGGGGGGAGGGAGAGAGAGAGAGAGAGGGAATGAGAAACAGGAGTGTGGGGATATGGATATAGGGGGAATTAGAAAATGGGAGAGAGAGAGAATGATAAAGGAGGGAGACATAACGATAGAGAGAGAAACAGAGAAGAAGAGAGGAATGGATGAAGAGGGACATAGGCAAAGTGAGAGGGAAGAAGAAGAGAAATAGAGAGAGAGAAGGAATATGGAAAAAGAGTGTGTTCATGCTATAGAATGTGTGTGTGTGTGTTCTACAATGTGTGTGAAAGAGCTTATTCATGTTATACAATGTGTGCACGTTACACATTATTAATTTCAAAAAATAACTGCCATGAACACATTTTTTCAATAACATGGTGGATGGGGTGGCTGCTTTGGTTTTAAGTTCAAATTAACAAACCTCCTAATTTGGTTTATATAATTGAAAAAATTAAAAAAGTCCATTTTTACAATTTCCTAATTTTCAACCATGATTCTGTATATGTGTTCATTGGTCTCAAAACATGATTTTGTATATGCTCTACGCATTCATTTCTAATGACATTGAACATATTTATATAGATCTATGTGGAAATTATATATATATATTCATAAATTAATTGTTATTTTAATTTTTTTTGGACATATATCAAATTTATACAAAAAATATAGGTCTTTTATTTCAACTATAACTTTTGATTTGTTAACCTATTTTGAAATTAAAAAATAATCTGCACTAGAACATGTTCTATATGTTTCGCAAAGGCAGTTCTTGGCTACGAAACTGTGCCAAGAAACCAACTCGACCAAACTTTAGGTTCAAGCTGACCCTCAAACCATGGGGGCTCCCTCAAGTGTTACAAGGCTTTTTTTAACGTTGTTCATTGTCACTAGACAACAACCTATGAAGCACAATGTCCAGATCTATGATTTGTATAAGTGGTTGCTGATGAGTATCCAATCTCTGCCCAAAAATAAAGTCCTCTCGTGCTAAGGTTTTATCAAAGTGCCAACGTCTAATTATGACAAAATAATATTAGTTTCAAAAGTTTGGTAGAGGAATAGAAGAGAAATTAGAGAATTAAGTATCCATACTGAATAATCAACCAATAAGATTTAATATATGCATATAGAAGACTTCTACAACCAAACACATATACATTCAAGAGATGACTGAAGGCAACAATTACATGATGTAGATGAACTGTTTTAAATAGACTGTTCAATTATCTAGTCTCCATAATGATGATAACTTTGCAGTGGGATGTGACGAAGGTTGGTACTCGAAACTAGCCTTGCCCTGGATCCTATGTTACCTTGAACATATGCAGAAACATATTATGAAATCACAAGGAAAGACATACATGAGAAACAAATTCTATCATGAAACCAAAGCCAAAATACTTTAATTAAAAATTATGCAATAGAAGTCTTTACAAAAATGGCAGGGTTTTGGCATCAAAAGGCAACCATTTTACAATGAAAATCAAATAATATACAAAGCATTACATCAAGATAAGTGTGACTAGCTTTCTGGAATAAAAATATGAACAATTCACTAGAAATAACAATAATCTCTAAATAATTGCAAGTAATCTAGAGCTGATTGAAAGTATTTTTCCTCCAAATATGGGAATTGGCTTACTGATTCTGATTGATTGCCTTTATTCTTGAAATTGGTTGCTCATTTTTGTCACAAATCTGCCTTAATATTCTTCTCATTAATCTTTTTCCTTGGAATCTGGAGGTTGTTGAAGCTACTCCCTAAAACTTTGTTATCTTCCCTTTAATCCTGGTCAATTTTGCCACTTGTTCTCCAATTGTCTTTCATTGTATTTTCTAGATGTTTGAAATGTAATTTTCAAAACCTTCACCTTTCACGTTGGCATTTTTTGGGATAAATTTAAAAGAAAAGTTATCATGTTCTCGAAATAATTATGTAAAAGTTCCCAAGCATAAACTCAACTTGATTAGGAGGCAACATATTTCCAGTAAATATATTTAAGTTTAATAAACCAATGTACTTTATGGGCCTCTCTAATACTTGCAAAAATATCCACTCTTTAATTTTCAAAAATATCAATTTTAAGTTTTTTGGAATAAGATATTTGGAATAAAATATTTCCCAAAAATATATAAAATCATATTTCCATAAAAATAATTCATGACCGTGGTTTTGAAAAGCCATGTCTTGAATAGAAAAACATGTCTTGTTTTGACTTGTAAAACTGTTCTTTTCTTCATGAATTTCACAAATCAAATCCCGAAATATTTCCTTCAATAATCTTTGCTCTGTAAAACCATCAATGGTTTTGAAAACCATGTCTTGTAATAATTCTTCATTGTAACATTTATTTTTTTATGAATTTCATAAATGAAATTTACAAGAAATTACCCAAACCATCCATTGTTTTCATATTTAGTTTTGCCCACTTTTGGTATACCCATGAATAAGTGAAACTTCATAAATAATTCTCATTTTTTTGTGAAAACCATTTACTGGTTTGCTTCCCATGCTTTTGAAAACATGTCTCCAACCATGTTTGGTGAATTATAAAAATATATTTTCTATCCTCCATTTTCACTTTGTAAAAACTTTGGATAATAAATTATCCAAATTTTTTGTTCACGTGCATTTTCCTCTTTACAATTCTTTTCCTCCTTATAGCAAAAAACCTTTATTTGTTTGTTGTGTAAAATTTTATTTTCACCTCTATAAAATTATTCCACAGGGAGGAAATATTTCTTTATAACATTTGAAACTCCATGATCTATATCGAAATGTGCTTATGGAACATGTATCATCATTTTACCTGCTCGAAGATATATTTTAAATTTCCGACCTCACATTTAAATCAATATGGTAAATGGTATGACAACCATATTGCAGGGGTAGGGGGAGGAGTAGTAGGTGGTAAATGGTATGGCAATGATATTGTGCAGGGTGGCAATACATGATATAAAGACACGTGTAAAAAGTGGTAAAAATAAAACAACTTTGTATTGATTTGACGTAACAAATGTGGTTCTTGTACTTAGAGATTGGGGTTCACTTGGCTTGATATGGTGTAAATTGCTTAGTGGACATTCAACTTTTATTTAACTTGGAGATTAGGTCCCAAGCCCAATACTTTTTAATGCATAAAATTAATATTTTAAATAAATGATTTTATAAAAATATAAGATTATATTTTTGTAAAATGAAATTTATTTTTAAAAATTAAAATTATATTTAAAAATAACCCAGAAACTTGTATAAAAACCATTTCGTCATAGACATTTGCATATGCCCAAAAATTTGACTAGGAAATTAATTAGCAAATTTCGAAAAAAAATTGTAGCCTTTTTTGACAAAAAAAAGCTACAACATAACACATTGCATAGTAAAAAAGAAGAAAAAATGGAATTTGTTACCCACATAGTGGGCCCTAATGGTCGACCTAGTCATTTTAAGCTTCCATTATGTTTCTTCAAAAAAAAAATATAAAAACAACATTAAAAATTATGGAAAAACAACTATGCACAAGATCCATATGTTATTACAATCATATAAATTTGTTTCAAAACATTCCTTCATTTACATATCAAACCATGGGCCCAACCCAAAGATATGAATTATGTTTATGAGAAAAATTAGAAAACCACCATTGTTTAAAAGTTACACTAATTTTCCATGAATAAAAGTTATATATTCAGGAAGACTATCTAATTTTTTACATTTTATCCTTTTACACAATGTTCTAAAGCGTTGTGTAAGTACCTCTAATGATTCATTTTAGTGATTAGATCTATGTTTTTTCAGATTTCCATTACAATTTCCCTGTCATAATTGGATAGCATTATCTTGTACCAACAATGATAATAATATTATACATTAACATCTAAATATATTCATGCCATCTCATATATATTAGCTATTGATATTGTGAAGCATATATATATATATATCTATAACTATTATATATATATATAATATATAATATTATAATATTATATTATATATTATATAAATAATATTAATATATATATATATAAGTGTTCATGTTAACTCACTTTTTAGAAAATTTCAATCTCTTTTTGCTTTTACTTAAGGTGGTTCAATTCTCCTTTAAATCGAAGAGTTAATAATGTTTTTCTTATTTTAATTAACTTTTGAGAAAAAAACTTCTTATGAGTATACTTAGTCATATTAAGTTTGACTATTCGCTATGTATTTTCTAGCTTTTCTTGCAGGGACTGAGTTATCATGTAGCTTATTTCAATATTATATTCATTGTGTGCATAGTGTAGTATTTGTTTTAACCTTTTATTTTATTTTATTTAGCTCTCATTTTATTTCAATATTTTAAACATTATGTTACTAATACTACATCTTAATCTTCATTGCAATACTTTGTTTTTTTTAAACCGATGAGTAAAAAAATTATAAAATTTGCACCTCAAACACAACCAAAAAACCAAGAGATTTACAATGCATTCTGCGATATAATTCTTCATCAAAGAAAGACATATTAAGAAGTTCAAAAACATCTACACACAGACTACCAAACACATACACCTCACTAGCATGCTTGCAACTGTATAGCTGTCAAAATTGGCCACAAAGGAGAACAATTTTACAATACTTTTTCATTCAACAAAATGAGGAATCAATGGTATTGCTTTAGTCGAGTATGCACCTATGTTTCTTCCTGAACTCTATTGTCATGTAGCATGGCGTGATGAGGTGAGCTTATCCAATTGGATGTGAATGGAGTCTATTTCATCATTCTTCATCTTGATATGATCCTGAAACCTCTACATTCTTTCATATTGGATGGAGCTTCCTTTCTCGGTCAAGAAACCAATTGTAGAACTTAGCTTTAGAATGCAATCCCAAGGAATGATTTTCAATCCATGATAGGTAGAAACTTTGTGCCCGCCTCACTCCAAATATTTTTAGGCTCGAGAGGTGAAAAAAACGAGTTCTCACACTGGTCTAATTGCCTCCACTCACCCTTAAATAATCAAATTCCATACCAGACTCATTACAAACCACCATGAATGTAATAATCGAGCTCTCTAACTCCCATGCAAAATCCATCTTATCCTCAAGAATGGGAAATAAAACACTCAGGTCGAACTTCTCAGATACACCTTGTTCGCATAGTGAAAATTTAAAGCATATCTTTCGTTCCATAACCACCTTAAGCAAGCAAAAGGTGGGCACATGGCTTGCATGATGTCTACTTGCCACCTCCCAAGAAATTCTTGGCTCATACAACTTGATTGAACTATGCATACCGAATTGATTGAAGGGTGAATTTAATCTAAATACTTAGTCATTCAACTCTATACTTCTCACATTGGATCAAACTATATTTTTGAATGAATGTGAAAGGGAGCATATCATCCCCATAGTTGAAATCAGGGTATCGTTCTCCAACCCCTTTTCCCATTGATCTCTGTTTTCCCCTTCACCAGACCATAAGCTTGATTAGATTACTTATATGCTTCAATATTTTGGATCCTTAGGATATGATAGAAACTTTTATGCCAAAAGGATTCCAAGATTCCCTTAATTCTTTGGAGGAGGATATTTAATTTATTGGCCTTAGGAGTTGATCAATTTTTCAGAAATTGAATTGTTATGAGAGAGTCCCCAACAATTGTGATCCCAGAGATTCCTCTTTCCTTAGCTAAGTGCAGGCCTAACATGCACATGTACATCTCTGCCATGTTATTAGTTTATTTAAGAAGACCCTAGGAAAACTTGATTTCATGTTTCTCATCGAGATTCTAAAGGATCCCTCCCCATCCTACCACCCTTGGATTTTGTTTCGATGCTCCATTGAAGAAGAGAATCGAGTTGTTTTGTGAAGTCTTCCATTTTTAAAGTTAGCTTCCTAGAGGCAAATCTTCCAGCTTGGGCTCATGGGGTGATGAGGTTGGTGGGATAAGGGAAGGAGGCTCAATGGATCAACCAGGGAGTCTACCCACAATTTCTCCTGATAGTCAACAGAAGGGTCACACTCATGAGATTGGAACTTGTTATACTCGACACAGACGAAAATAGCTTTAAGGGCAAAGACACGAGGAGTAATGGGAGAGTTTTTAAAAATAATGTTGTTGCGGGAGATCCATATTTTCCAACAAATGTGTTTTGACAAATAGATCCAAAGCCATATAAAAGAGGGCTTTCCAATAAGGGAAACTTCATATTGATTATGCCATTTGGAGAAAAACACATTGACTTTAGATGGGAGGTGGAGGTGAGGGAATAGAGGGCCTAAGGATATCGACCAAACCTGAGAGGCATAAGGGCACTAGATGAATATGCGAGGGGAGGATTCTTCATATTGGTTACATAAGGAGCATCTCGAAGGCCCATAAACACCTCTTTTATTGAGATTCTTGGAAGAGGAATTTTTTATAGGAGAGGAACCAACAAAAGGAGTTTATTTTGGGGATGGTATTATTCAGCCATATCCTTTTCCATATTGCAAACTTAGGGGGTATTTTTTGAGATAAAATAAGTTCCTCACACCTTTCCTTCAACGTGTACATGTGAGATTTCCATCCCAATCGATATTCAACTTCTTAGAGCCATGGAGTGCACCTAGCTAGGATTTCATTCAATTTATTAGTGAACCCATGTAGATTAGAAGGGATATTCTCCAACATCCAGCTAGACCACAAATTGTAGCTATCCCATTTTGAAAGTTGACACAACATATTAGTCCCAAGACTTAAAAAGTGTTGTTGGAGTGGCCTCAATATGGATTGAGTGGCGGGTGGGGGGGATGGGGGGGAATTTAGGATTTATTCCATCCAAATGTTAATGCGAGTTCCATTCCTAGGGGTCTAGTTAATATGATTTTCAATCAAGGAGAAGGAGGATGATATCAAATTTTGAATTGGAGAAACTTTCCTAGACTACTATGGACTCGGCCTAAGAGCTTCACCTTTCCTGTACTTAGCAATGAGAACATGAGCCCACCTCGCATTCATATTTGTTCTTAATTTCCAGGCCAACTTAGCTCCCATTACTTGATTCACCAAAGTAGGATATCTAATTCCCATGCCTCCATGCTCAATGGGAACACAAATGGTAGCCCATTTAACGGAGTGAAATTTATTTGTAGTAGTTTTGCTACCCTCCCACAAAAAATTCCTGATAGTCTTCCCCAAAGAGTTTAGGATGTACCAAGGAGAAAGAATTACAAAGAAATGATAAATATGGATTTCATATAGAACAACTTTGATGAGAACTATGTGGCTCGTGCAAGGGTCCAAATTTCCCTTAACCTTTTCTATCACATTGTGCCATGCTTGTGGAGAATGGGACTAGAGACATATTAGAATTCCTAAGCACTTGAATTATCTCTAATGCTCAACAATTTTGAAACCCAACACCTCCCTAATATATAATCATTTAGTTGTCAATACATTTTTGGTGAAAATATGAGATTTAGATGAGCTCACTAATCCCCTTGTGGCCTCCAAAAAATTATCTAAGACCACCTTAAATCTCTTAGTGATTTCAACCAAATCTCCTCCCATGAGGATGGTGTCATCCACAAATTGGGCATGGTTTGCACTTTTAAATTTAGGAGTAAATCTATGTATTGGAAGTTTCCCAGATCGGTGCTTGTGCTCAAGGCATTTTCTCAAAGAGTGAGCAATAATAATGTAGAGGAAAGGTGGGGGGGGGGGGGGGGGGGGGGGGCAAGACAACCTTGGTGGAGGCCTCTAAAGGCTTCATATAATTTGGTGAATTTTCCATTTATTGGTGAGGAAATCTAGTGTGATTTAGTACAAATAGAAATACATTGAATGAAAGTGTTACTGAAGCACAATTTATTCATAATTTTGAAGAGGAAACTATGTCTCACCCTATCAAAAGCATTTTCTAAATCTAGCTTGATTTCCATTCCTTTGTCTTTCCTCGATTTGCTTGACATAATGACTTCTTGGACTAAGATAATGTAGTAAAAATATCTCCTTCCTCAAACAAAACCTCCTTTATTTTAAAAAATGATGGATGGAACGAGGTTATTAAGTTTTCCCACAATAGTTTTAGAGATGAGCTTATATGATACATTACATAAGGAGATTGGGCGGAATCTGGAGAAGGATGAGGGATTGGATTCCTTCAAGATCAAAGATAGAAAAACAAGAGTTAATTCCCCCTCCTGTGAAACATTTCTTTAACGGACATCCAACCATTTTGCAGAGATATTTTTTAATTGTTTCCCAAAAGTGCTGGTAGAAGTGCACTGCGAAACCATCTAGCCTTGGAGCGTTGTTGGGATGAAAGGAGAAAACCACTCTATGAATTTTCTCTTTTGAATGGAGTTGAGTTATTTGACATTTTATTCCTCTGAGATCATAGGGTGAATGTTCTCCAACATATATTCTTTAGATTCCACCAAAGGAGGGGTGCTCTCTGAATATAATTTGTTGAAGTAGGAAGCATATACTTCCTTTATCTATTGAAAGTCATCAATCCTATATCCACTAACTATAATTGTGTGAATTGAGTTCTTCCACTCTCTATTCTTGGTATGCTTGTGAAAAAAATTGGTATTCCATTCGCTTGCCTGAAGCCAGGCACTTCTTGACTTAATCCTCAAATATTCCTCCTCCTCCTTTAAAATTGAATGGTATTTATCAAAGATAAATATTTAATTATGCAACATTTCAAGAGTCACCACATCCTTAGAGGAGTGAAGCAAGCTCATTTTAGACTCCATTTATTTTATAGTTTCTTATGTATCGCTCTGTGCAACTTCTGCCCATAACTTAATACAATCCTTGAGCCTTTTTATTTTTTTCCCCCATATCCTGATGGGACTACCATCCACCCTTTAGGACCAAGAATGAGATACCAAAGTGTGAAAATCTAGGAGTTGGAACAAAAAAGGACTACATATAAGGGGGATGGACCCATAATCAATAGGGGTAATAACGACCAATCAGATGGGGAAATGAGTAGAACTGCTCCAAGGGAGGATATTCGATTTGATGGAGATATTGCTTTGTAGAAAGGCATCAGAGATGAGATAATGGTCCATCCTGGAAATAATATGGGAGGGGCCCATTATTTTATTATTCAAAGTGTATTTGAGGCAAGAGGGCTTAGGGTCAAATAGTTTTAGGTGATAAACAAGGTCCTTCATAAACTCTTGAAAACGATCTCGAATTGGAAGACCTCCTTTTTTTCCCAAATATGGAGAGTAGTGTGGAAATCCCCCCTAATAAAGTTATTGACTCCATATTATGAGTCTTTTAATGCCATAAGAGAAGCCAAACATGGTTTTTTTTCACGATAATGCATAGGCATGGATATATTGATAACAAAGCTTACCTCGTTTGATGATCAATTAAGAAAATAGGTCGAAAACCAATGGATATTCTAAAGAGAGTTGAGAAGGAAGACCCAAGAAGGGTCCCATAACATACATAAGCCTCTTGATGCTCCTCTGATGCTAACAACAACAAACCCACTTCCATTCCATATTTGATATTGGTGAATTTTCATATCTTTCCCTTGTAGCTTGGTTTTTTGTAGCAGGATAACTAAAGGTTTCTCCTTGTGAATCAAAGATTTGACTTCTGATCTCCTTTTTCCAGTCCCTAGGCCTCTATAATTCCAAGAAAGGATTATCATTGTTTAGTTTTTATCTAGTTCCATTTGTTTCTCAAATCTCCTATTTGGATACTTTTGAGGGTGGCTTGGTGTCCAATTTCCTTTTCTTTTTTAGTTTTCTCAATTCATATTTCCCTGTTGGTCTTCCTTCCTGAGTGACGTGTACAACTTTCCTTTTCACGTGATTTTTTTGATTTTGAATTTTCATATGTTGATCTTGCAAAAGTGTTGCCAACTGCTCCTTCTTGTGAGGAGAGGAAGTTCTATTCATCATCCAAGGAGTCATCCTAAGAGAGATCTGGCTCCACATTGAATTTCCCATTAGACGCAAGAATAGTCCGATGTTGAGGTACGAGTGCGATATTGGTCGAGACTTCTTGTTCAGGGCTTTGAAGGGGAATTTTCCCTTCCTCTCCTATTGTATTGGGAGCCTAGTATCTATTACTCAAGTCTCCTAGAGTAGTCGATTTTCTTGTTCCTTCTCCATTTCCCTTGGATTTAGTCTCAGGGGAGTAAGAGGAGGGAATATTCTAATAAGAGTGTTGGATTTTCTATTGTGCATGAGGTTTTTGTCATTGAGATCCTTTCTTTCTTTTAGATTGTTGCTATTGTTCTCAAGAATTTCCTTGTTGAACATGATCCTTAAATTTTTGGGTAGTTCCTAGCAAAATGGCAGTATTCATGGTAGATCTTACACTTCTTAAATGTCCAGGCAAAGGTTTATTGCAACTGCGATATCGTTTTTAACATAAAGCTCAACACATATTCATGCACAACACACACACACACACTCTCTCTCTCTCTCTCCATCACTCTCCTCCTCTCTCTCAAGTCCTATTTCTCTCCCTTTCTCTCCTACCTCCCTCTCTTCCCCCCTCACTCTCTCTCTCTC
>APFE031572183.1:13738-33685 GCA_000404065.3 Pinus taeda | reverse complement strand
AGAGCTCATAGAAGTTGGCTTAAGCTCCTAGCGGACTTGTGCCAGCTGATCAAGTGACAGCTGCGACAAGAGCTAGTACTTGTGCATACAGCACCGTCGCTTCCAAGTTTGTTATGAACTACCGGGTTGATAAAATTAAAGAAGGGAGTTCTAGGAGTTGCAGCATTATTGTTGCAATACTGGGGCCCACCATCTTTTTGGCACCGTTGCCGAGGAAGCTTCAGAGTATTGGTGATTGCTGCTATTCTTCTATTTTCTACTACAACCTTCTGCTAAGTAGTTTATTTCATTTCCATTTTGCAATTTCATTTCCGCAAAAGTAGATTAGACATTTCCCGTTTTCATATATTAGCATTTCAATTCCGCAATTTCAATTCTGCAAGTGTAGCTTAGCATTTCATTCCTGCAATTTCATTTGAGAAAAATAGATTAGTCCTTTCCTATTTTCATTTCAATTCCGCATTTTCATTTCAGCAAGATAGTTAGTTGCAGTTCAATCTATTTTAGTTTTTGCAGGTACAAGTAGAAAAAAAACAAAAATCAACCAAAAAGATTTCATTTCATGCCTTGTAGGAGTAGAGATAAGTTAGAAAAATTATTGCACAACACCCCCACTGCTTTACACAACCAACCTTTTCTCTTCTTCGATGGCTGTGATTGAGAAGAACCCCTAGGAGGAAATCAAGGCATATTTGAAGAACCTCTAGGGGAGAAGAAGAAGAAAACATTCCTCTGGAGCAAATGGCTACAAGCAGAAATGTTTGGAGCTGTACCTTATCCAAAAATGAATTTTCAAATCAGATGGAAGATTTCAAGAATGATATGAGGCAATTTCTTGCCATGCAACTAGATACCTTGCAGATCCAAAGGAAGCAAGAGGAAGCCAAGAGGGCTTTGGCCATCTTTTGTTCTAGGTGCACTAGAAAGCATCCTAGGAATGAATGTCCATTGTACTCCATAGAAGTGTGTTTTGTCTATGAAGAATACCATCCTACAGATCAGTGCCCTTCCTTGCCTGGAATCAAAGCTACATATCAAAGGGCCAAAGAAGTCACTGAACCACTCTATTTCATGAACCAAAGGAGGTCACATGGACCTATACCTTACCAGCAGGAACTGCAAGGGACATCCGAGACCTATTACGACCCCTATCAAGCCACTTTCATGCCTTCTTGGGGTCCCCCTGCTCATCCTTCCTGGTTCACACCTCCTCCTTATTTCTTCACAGATCCATATTATGCTCCTCTAGTTGCTCATTCATTTCACTCTTATGCTCAGCCAAAGCCTCAGTGGAATGCACCTCATCAGGGATGGAGGCCCCAGTACAACACTCCTCTCGCTCATTTTCCTCCACCGCCTGCTCATCCACAACCATCGCCTCCTACTCCACCAAGGCAACCCCAAATGCCTACCCAGCTACAACCCCATCCACATCCATCTCAAACATACACCCCCACTCAACTACCTGTACCACCATTCCCAAAACCATACAATGGAGTAGCTCAATCCAACTGCAAAGCTGAGGCACAACATGTCCAAATGACTCCTCTTGAGCTCAATGATCTTCACCATAGCTCAGGAAGAGTATTGCAAAAAAGAGATTATCTTGAAAGCATTGGAGGACCACATTCAGCAAAAGAAGATTCAAAAGAAGAGATCAAAGAACCATGGGCTACACTTGATGAAGAGAAGACATCAGAATCAGAGATCAAGAGAGCTCCTTCATGGTTACCATCAGATCCTCCATGTATTCAAGAGAAAGATCAGCAAAAAGAGGAAGATGAGAAAGTCATGACAGAAGCAGATATGAAGAATGATCCAGATCAACAAAAGGACCAAGGATATCAGAGCTATATTGAGATATGGTTCCAGTCGGTCACTAAGTTGTAGCAGTACTCTCTTCCTCAGCTATGCTTGATCCCTTCAAAGTCAAATCATTTGGTCTCTGAAGTCTAGCTAGCTGTCAAAGCATGCATTTCAAGCCTCCACATCAGTTTGTCTCTAATCTTGATGTGCACATGGCTTCATTGGAAGTGTTCTTATACTTGAAAATCATTTTGTTTTTCAAGTAGGGTAGGGTAGAAAAAAAAAAGGGAAAAAAGAAAAAATGAAAAAAATGGAAATAAGAGGAAAAATCTAAGGTGAAAACCTCCTCGGAGGCGCCTTAGATTGGCTCATTGATTGAAAACCTCCATGAGGAGGTCAATGGGTTGGAAAAAAGAGAAAAGAAAAAGAATAAGATCCTTGGGTGAAAACCTCCCTTGGAGGCGCCTAGGGCAGGCAATTAGGGTGAAAACCTCCACGAGGCACCCTAGTTGTTTTCAAAAAAAGAGAAAAAAAAAGAAAAAAAAAAGGAGAAAAAAATAAACCTAATTTGCATTGAATAATTGCAGGTTGCAGCAAGGACGTTTCAGGTCAGGAGGATCACTCAAAACAAAGACAAAGAAATTTCTGTGCCTTCTACAGGAAGTTCTGTGTTTTCTACAACAAACATCCTGTAGAACCTTTGGACGAACCAAATTCAATTTTAAAAGGGAATTTGATGGTGGGAATCTGTTGGTTAGGCCTGCAAGCACCTCTGTGTCCATCCCTCGCCTTTCTCCATCATTTTTACACCTCATTGTGCTTCTACATTGTGCTTCTACAGGAAGTTCCTGTAGAAATTGTAGGAAGCTAGAAATGGATTTCAAAAAGGTGGTTTGGCGAACATGGTAGCTTCCTCAAGGGTTCATAAGTCCTCCTGCAATATTCAAACTCCTCCTCCATCATCTCCATACCTACATCACAGCCCAAGTTCACTTTTCTTACCATGCAACAAAACTGCAAAATGCCTCGAAGCAAGGATACCTAGAACAGAATTTGTTTTTGCCCTAACTTGAAAACCATGCATCCATTTGAAAAACCGTTTTACGGGGAATCATACAGGGGTGATGGCAACATTCCTGAGCAGTTTCACCCAATTCCGGTGCACGGTTTCCAAAAAATTAGCCTCCATCACCTTCAGCCATTTTTGCATTTTCTCCATATCCGTGCATTCGTTTCAAAACCTATTTCATGGGGAGATACACATGGGTGATAGTAGCCTACCCAAGCAGTTTCAGCCGATTCTGATGTATGGTTTCCGAGAAATTGATCTCTGAAATTTTCAGCCATTTTCCATTTTTCTCGAAATCTGTGCATCCATTGATCACGATTTTGCTATGGAAGGTGCATCATGATGATAGGAACAGGCTCAGCAAGTTTCAGATCGATCCGGTTTACCGTTTGGAAGCAATGGTGAAAACAAGTTCTGGTCCAGTGAAAATTCAGCAGCAACAGCTTGAAGGTGTAGATCTGAGCGTGGAAATGAACTTCTGTAGCATGCATCCGGCCAGAGGACACCTGCACAAGGAGAACAACCAAAAATCATCAGCCAAGCCCTCATGCAACCAAAGAAACCAGTGCATGCAACAATGACTAGCCCCAGCACCTCACAGCAGCCATTTGACTTCAAGTACGTGACTGAAACTCGTTCTTCTATTGCACAAATCTAATTTAAAAACTGCATGAATGATGGAATGGTGGAATTAAGCCACGAATATAGCAAGGTTAAGCCGATTGCCTTCTCTAGCACTCAGTTGGAATTCACGCAGTACACATGGACAGCTGACTTACGTGAAAATTAAAGCAACCAGGAGTGTTGGCCGTTTAAACCTCAATTCAATTCATGGCAGTGATTACAGGGGGAAAACACACAGTTTAGGAACAACACTTCCAGTTGCATGTGGCCACATACACTTGGCCACTTCACTCTCTCACATAAATCACGCTGAAATTAAATGATGCTCGGCTGAAATTCTCACCACCCTCTGTTCAACTGCGGTCACAACTGGAGCACACGTCCACCACATCCAGATCAGTTAACCAGTGGTCCTCTGCAAGATTCCTGCCTCGTTTCTCGAGATTTCTGTCGTTTCTTAAAAAAATTCCCGCAGGGGCACTCTATAGGCGTTTCTACAGGAAGTTTCTACAGGAAACATAGAAAACAACCTTCCAGAGTAGAAAAACCTGGATTTTTCTTCGCCAAATTGGAGTTTCGAAGAGAGGTAGGCTCGAACATGCCTCTTCCATGCATGATACGTTCGAAAGGTGGTGAACTAAACTATTTTGAATAAGAAAATATGAAACAAGTCTGCCTGTGAATCCAGAATAGTATTTTTCCTGTGTGTTACATGGAATGTTTCAATTGGTTCTGCGTCAAATTCTCTTCCACAGTTCCTATTAAGAAATTCCTCTGCTAGAAGTGATAAACCACTGTGAGGGTTAACTTGTGCATGAAGAATGTGAAATTTATGTGATTGTATGCATGCTGAGGATAAAAACTAAGCTCTGCACTCTGTCTTTGGGAGCCTAATTCCCTTTTGACAGTTGGGTTTGGGCAGCAAAAGCATTATAACCGGGGAGTTGGTGCAAAGTTGAAATACAAACACCTGAGAAATCCTGTCCTGAGGATCAAAAGAGGAAGACATAAAACAATAGTCCCTTTCTGCTCGGAGCATTGAAACAGGGCACTCTCACCAAACCAGACCAACTAGCTTACATCCTTTTTGGAGCAAGGTCAACCTTCAGATCATGAAATACATTACCTGTGAGGGGCGGTTCAGTATTGTTTACAACTATCATTTCTAGTTGCTGAGTGAATTCAGACATAGGATGGATTTACCTCCAAAACAGAAGTTAAACATCCCCTATTTTCTTTTGCAATCATTAATTGAGTATGGCACAAAATTGAAGAAAGGAAACACGTGGAGGCAAGAGAGAAAGGTAGTGGTAAGAAGACCCAGGATAGGCCATCACAGGACAAGCCATAGGAGAAGCAAGAGGAAAAGCCAGAAAGAAAAGAAGGAAGAAATAGAGAGGAAAAAAGAAACAATAGTTTAATCCTTGGAAACTGTTGTAGGTTGCAGGAACACAATACGGAAAGGGGGCCTCCCAACACAAGCAGAAGGGTCCCTACCAAGCTCCCATGCATCCTCACATCCATCCCCTCCATGAACACTCATTTTTTCAGGATCCAAACACAATTTAGTCATGGTTCAACCTTCTACAGGAAGCTACAGGACTTTCTACAGGAAGTTCTGTATTTTTACCAGAAACATCCTGTAGAGCCTTTTAGGCAGGTCAAAATCGATTATGAAGAGGGATTTGAAGCTTGAAGTATGTTGAGGAGGCATGCAACCACTCTTTTCTTCCATCCTCCACTGGTTTCATCTCCTTTCACCACCATTGCCACCATCTGATTGAATATACTTGCAAAATCATACCAAAGCTGGGAGTAAAATAAAAACACAAATGCCAAGGGAGAAACGGTTGCAAATCAGGGCAGAGAGGACTAAAAAAGAAGTACAAACAAGTAGGGACACACCCAAGGCAACCACAGCACAGGTCAAGGAGAAGGCACCCCCAGCCAAGCAAGCCAAATCAGAGAAAACTGGTTCTACAGGAAGCCAACAGACTGTTTCTACAGGAAGACAGAGAACTGTTTCTACAGGAAGACAGAAAACAACCACTACAGGAATTTCTATAGGAAGTATGGGGAAAGGGAAGCAGAAGGAGAAATCGGCCGAAATCCTAGCTAGGGAGGCAGCAGCTGTGCTGGCCGCCCTAAGTACCTCTCCCAAGCTGAAGAAGAAGTGAAAGAGGGAGCTTCCACTATATTTTAAGGCAAGAAAGAGCATGCAGATAAGAACTGGCAGACCCAAACCACAGTCAAAGGAGCAAATTGTCATTAAGGACACAAAAGCTAAATAAAAGAAGGAGCCTACTTCAAAGAGATCCATCATCTATGAATGAAAAAGCCAAAAGCCTTCACCTAGAAAGAGCAAATTAAGATGATGGACTCATAGACAGTTCTACAGGAAGCTGAGACAGTTCTACAGGAAGCTGAGAATTCTCTATAGGAAACTCGAGCTAAGCTAAGAGAGACCAAGAAATTGGAGGAAAAGGGTGGTCAAACAATCACAGGAAGAAGGAAAGACAAGATGAATAGCAGAGAGAGGACAAAGCCGTAGGCTAAGGTTGAGGCATTAACAAAAGTGCTACAGGAAAAGAAGCATAGGCAGTGGGAAGAAGCAAAGAGAAAAGCATGGTTTCATGACAAGGAAGAGGACATCACTTCAGAAGCTTGGCATGATAGGGAGGCCACTAAGGCCATCAAAGATGAGGAGATAGATTGGTTTCTCAGAGGATGAGCAACACTTTCAGTAGGGGGGTAATGATGAGCCCCAAAAATGGATGATTATTTGGGCTCATTCAACCTCCTAATTCAACTTAATCCACCATTCTCATTAGTTTATTGCATGTTTTTTATTATATTTATGCTAATAGAGTGAATTGGGTTAGTCATTATGCCAACAAGTCTAATGTGTGCTTTATGCAACCTTTTTGGTCAATTTGGAGACAAAATCAAAGGTTTAAATGAGCACTTGGCAGCCAAATTCGTGGAGAGGATTTGTAGAAAGGTGTCCCCTTCATTTATGGGCCCTTACCTCGAATTCTCCACCATCAGCTCGGAGTTCAAGGGCCACCAAATCAATTATCACAAGGGTAGCCGAGCAAGGGCTAGTAAAGTGCTGTTAACTACAAGTTTTGGCAGCCGAGTTCCTAAAGTTTAGGAGGACTGTTGGGGTCCTCAATTTGTATAAATAAGAGGGCTTAGGGCCTCATTTTGGTTAGCCATTTGATAGCTAGTAGTTAGTCATTTTTGGTAAGCCAATAGTTAGTCATTTTGTAGTTCGATTTTTAGGCAATAGATTAGCTTTGCTTTCAGCACATTTTCAAGTTCTCCTTGTGGACAGTTTTTGGAATGTAAAATTTCTTTTGATAAATAAAGATGAATCCAGCTTTGCACCAGCTCTAAATCTCTCTTAGGAGGCTGTAGCTCTTGGGGTTGGGCCCATCTCAAGTGCCCAGTACTTCCTTTGTTTACTTTCGTGTGTCTTTGCTGCATTCCTAAAATAAAATCTGCTATTTAGATCTAAATCTTGTTTTGTTATTTAGGTTGTCTTTGACGAGTAAAATAGCTTTTCATGCTCAGAGTTAGCTGATAGGTTGTTAACAGAAAAAATCTTCAAGAAAAGGGCCATCAAACATATGTGGTTTCACCTCTCCCTTAGCGGGATCAAGAACTGTGACTAGGATGACTTTGCTGCCCACAAAAATACTGATTTTGCTTTGCCATGCAACCACTAGTGTTTGATTTTCATGTGTAGAAGTTGGTTACAAGTTAGACTTTCATTTTCTTAGTTGCATGAGTTAAGATACATGGTTTCATTGCAGGTCACACTTCTGTTCATTCTCTTTACTGGCAGCTAGCATATTAGGTCAACGTAACTAGGTCTTTGAATTTACAAGTCTTTGTTGGTTCAAATTGGAAAAACGACTTACAGAGCACCTGTACCACTCCTTCATCTGCTTATTCTCCATCAGCGCCATCCACTCCACCCTATACTTAGAATCCTTACCTCACGTTTGCCACATTTGCTCACATAACCCTAGTTTTTGTGCAATCATTGCCTTAGCCTTCTTCAAGCCAAGTCAACCTTCTACATCTCTTCACCAATCCACCCACCAGTCCTTAGGCTATTTTTAGACCCCTATCCTACTTCCAGATCCATCCATGCACCTTCCCTCACTCATCCACCTCCTAAAAACCGACTTCCAAGTTTCCTGTAGAAATTCTGAAGTTTCCTGTAGAAATCCTGAAGTTTCCTGTAGAACCCCTGCAGACTTCCTGTAGAAGCTCACAAGTGAGGTTTCCTGATAGCCAAACCTTGTGAGACTCTCAGGAAGGGTGCTAGGGACCCCTTAGGACCTCTTCTAACCTTCCCAACCTCTTCCAAGCATCTCTTCCTTGATCCACCTCTGCACAGTCAAAAGCCAGTTAAAAGCACATGCATGATAGTTCCAACAACTTATTCAAAAATACAAAAAGGTGTTTTTTCAGATGTTACTATAGAAGTAGCTTAGACACATGCATTTTAACTTCTTAGAAGTCAATGGCATCTCTTTCAGTAGCTTGCATCCTCTTTCTTGCATTAGTAGGGCTAGTTGGTAAAATTAGGGTTTGCTAGGGTTTACGTTTCCTTTCAACTTTCCAGTTTCTTTTTGCAAGTAGATTAGCCTTCTTTGAGTTAGCTTTCGTCCATCAGTTAAAAAGCTTCTTCTAAGAGCTCATAGAAGTTGGCTTAAGCTCCTAGCGGACTTGTGCCAGCTGATCAAGTGACAGCTGCGGCAAGAGCTAGTACTTGTGCATACAGCACCATCGCTTCCAAGTTTGTTACGAACTACCAGGTTGATAAAATTAAAGAAGGGATTCCCAGGAGTTGCAGCATTATTGCTGCAATACTAGGGCCCACCACCATCTTTCTTTGGAACTAAGACAATTGGTGAGCTGCACAGAGAAGTGCTTGGTTTGATGACCCCTTGGTTCAATAGTTCCTGCACCTGATTTTTGATCTCCTCCATCTCAATAGTTGACATCCTGTACATGCGAATATTTGGTAAAGGAGTGTCATGCTGCAAATGGATCTCATGTTGGATTTCCCTCTTCAGAGGTAATCCCCTTGGTTCCAAAAACAGCTCATCATAGTTAGAAATTAGTTCACATAATTCCTTTTTATGCACATGATCACAACCATGGAAAGCATCAAATAATTCTGCATCTTCCCCCCTTACAACCATAAGCATGCAACCCTTACTGGAATTCACCAACCTCTTCATTTGTCCTGCACTTACAAGGTTGGCATTGATTTTAGTTTGATGAGCCCTTACAATATATTCTAGCCCATCTTTTGTTATTTGGTATTTGTTTTCATGACGGAAGAAGATTGCCTTTCTATCATATAGATATGGACTCCCTAACACCATGCCACAGATATCTAATGGTATCACATCAAGTTCTACCTCATCCACTAACTTAGAAGTGATCACAAATTTAATCTTGCACTGCTTAGTTACATTCAATTTTGCTTTATCATGTATCCATCCAAGCGGGTAAGGTTTTGGATGTGGTTTGGTTTCTAGGCCTAGCTTCTTTACCAAAGAATCTGAAATTAAATTTTCTTGGGATCCAGTATCAAATAGAGTTTCCACTTTTGTATGATTTATGACAACTCTAATATGAAATAAATCAATTCTCTTTTGTTCATTAGGAAGAGACTCATCTATTGAATTAGTGCCTTCATGCGATTCAGAATTAACATGAGGTGTAAGAGTACCTTTCATTCCTGCTGCCATGATCAATGCTTCATCTCCAGAATCGGATACAAGGTCTTGCTGCACAGTTTCCACTGTCTTTTGCTTGCCTTTTCCTCCATACATCTTTGGTCTCTTTTCTAGGTACAATTTACAACAATGATCGTCATCATGACCTTCCTTTTTGTAGTGAGTGCAATAAGGCCTTTCTCCTTCATATTTCTTGGTCGATGTTGTCCTCTTCTCCTTTCCCTTTCCTTTCACTTTGGGTTTTCCATTTGGAGGTTTGAAAGGTGGTTTCTTGAAATGATCATCTCTTTCATTTTTTCCCCTATTCTCAAGATGAATGGCCTTTACACTGGCTGAGTCAATAGTAGTTGGTTCAAACAATAATAACGAATGTCTAATGTAACTATGTAATGATCCAATATACTTAGTTACTACTTCAGGTGAGTCAAGTGCAATGCCCAAATTAAGTGCTTGTTTTCTAAACTCCTCGGTAAAGCTTTGAACATGCTGACCTCTGCCTTGCCTTAAGTATTGCCAATCCATTAAGCCTTTTTGCTTATAACCCAAGGGACAAAATTGTTTCTATAATGCAAAAATAAAACTAGGCCATGAGGAAAGAATATTACCCACAATCTTACTGCTTTGCAATTTTCTCTCCCACCAAACGAGAGCGGTGCCACTCAGCCAAAGAGAGGCCAACTGAATCTTAGCCTGATCCTCTTCAATTTGCTGAATCCTGCAATTGATTTCAATCTGCCTAATCGAGTTATTAATTTTTTTTGCATTACTTTCACCGTTATACATGGGAAGATCAATTTTGACATCTAATTTAAGGAAAGGTTTCTTAGATGCATCCCTTGAATTTCTATGATGATGGTGATGAGAGGAAGAAGAACTTTCAATTATGGAAGGAGAAGGAGCGGGTTCTTCTCCACCATTTCCATGCACTGAACCTTGTTCTTCTGGATTTCTCTCTTCTGCTTTCTCTAGCCTTGAAAGAAACTGATCAACCTTTTCTGCCATTGTATAGAAGGCTTTGCGGTAGTTGCGCTCCTCTTCATAACGAGCCTCTTCATCTACCATGTTTCTCCTTCAATGTGCACACCCTGCTTTGGGATCGAAAGACTTTAGCTTCCCTTCGCCTCTTCGGAGCCTGTTTCTTGTTAGCATACAAACATGCTATTCACATCTACAAAGACCTTCTCTGATACCACTTGATCCAATATCTTTTCCTTCTATATATATTAAAGAATTACATGGATAAATTGCAGCTTAACCATAGAAATTTAATGTGCACATGAGAGAAGAGGAGAAACACATAAAAGCATGAAAGAAGACAAGAGTCTTGATAACGGAGTTTGTCCAATTTGGACTATGTCTTCGGGCCCTGCTCAATCAATGGGGAGGCCTTCATTAATTAAGTGGCATGAGAAAGAAGAAGTACAATCAACATTTACAAAAAGGAGTCTTATACCTCCAATATGGAAAATGGCCGGAAAATGGAGAGCTCTGTTGTAGAAACTGGCATCACCATTGAGTTCCTATCACCGAGAGGTGCAAAATCAATATAAAACTTGCCCAATTCTGACACTGGACCAAAACTGGCCCCCTGGAAAGTGTGCTCAGGCAAGGCTCTACCCCCTGTCATAGGCCTGTGCATGGTTCTGCCGCCTGCAAGTCATCTACCTCAAAATATGTGCACTCTCTCTCCTCCCAATGAATTGTGCAAAAACGTTGATATACATTTTGGTGGCCGGATAAAACAAGAAAGGTGGTTTGGCACATTGGTTAACTAAATAAATCATTGAGGAGGGGTTGGGAGATCAAATCCTGCCCCTCCCATTATATTACATGCTGTTGAGGTTTTGTTACAATGGGTGGCAGGTCCGCCAGAGCGGTGGAACGTCCCCATCCTTCTGCCTTGAATAGTTTCATGTGGAGTGTGGAGGGGCGGCGAGGTTAACAACCCGCCCCCCATATATATATGAAATATGTTGTGTGGTTCTGGGGGAAACAGGGTCATGGCCACCCAACCCTTTTTTTAAATATATATTGTTGTGGTGGTTCTAGGGGTAGCGGGCTCATGGCTTCCCACCCCATATTTTTATATATATTTTAATTAAAAATAACAGTTCCACTAACCCTTTTGAATTTTTCGAGAACCTTAGGCAATATTAGACAAATTAACAAACCCACAATTTTGCCCAGAAAACTAGCCGGATTCAGGTTCCAGAATCTTGCCAAATTGCGCCCTCCTTAAGCATGCCACATGGGTAAGTCAACCCTAAACTTTGGATGCTTCTATATTATTCATATGGACTTGGATTGGAGTGTCATTCACACTGTTGGAATCAAGGTGACGAGCACTTCAATCTGATGCCAAGCTATTCAACTTTCTGCCACTTTGAATTTTGAGCCTTTTGCATACCACTGGTGTCTGGAGATCCACCTGGATCATCCATTGACCAAATTTTTTTATGGGGAGGTGCATAATGGTGATGACAACATTCTCAGAAAGTTTTAGGTCAATCCATTATACCATTTGGGAGATATGGATAAAACAAGTTATTGTTCTTAAAATCTACAGGATTGCCTAAGATCCTATGGGATACAGATCAACACCTACAAGATTGGTAGTGAGCAGATTTAAAAGGGAAAATAGAGGTTGGCTTCATCAAGAAGTGTTAAGGAGGTAGGATCTACATTTCCCCACATTTTTCCAAGTGAAAGGAACATAAAAAACCCTTCTAGTTTGTTGAATGGGATTGCAGCATAATGGAATTGTATACATATAATTTTTAAATTTGGTATCATACATATACAAACCTCCATCCATCAGAGAAAAATGATAGGGGGAACCCATCAACATAGTGAGGATTCATCAGCACCCTCTTGTACTAGAGATATTCACAAGGCACAATTGGATGGGTTTCTTTGAAAAATTGAGGGGATATGATAATGAAGTAGCCAGAGATTTGTAGTCAGCTTCAGCATGGAGATCAAGAGGTTAAAGAAGCTCCTTTAGAGCTTAGCAGCAGCATTAGGATGATCAACATCACCATCCAACACCTGCACATCAACATCAACTCAACAACAACATGCATGTCTCTCCAACAACCATTAGGTAGGTACAAGTATGCAATATTCTTGACCTCTTCTATTGAGCATATTACAGTTAGAAATTTGTTGTCAATGCATGAGAGATGAGGTTTTATAAGCTAAGGATGTGTCAGAAGTCTCAGCCACCTTCAGCGAGTTAATTGCAACTCAATCCTTCACTCATGCAATGTTGACAAGTCAAATTATGAAGGGTGATGATTTCAAGGAATGAGGATAGCAGTTAAAAGAAAAAAATGTTGCAAAGGCCAAAGTCACCACAACACTCCAAGCCCTCCGTCCACTTCATATTCACTATCTATTCATCATTCATCCATCCCATTTCATTCTTGAAAAAAACAAACAGAGCATCCTCTCCATTTTCACAAACCTACACTACTCCCTTTGAGCCCTAGCATCATCATCCAATCCCTCTTCATTATTTTTCATCACTCCCATATAGTTAGAAGACCCTGAAAGAGGAGGAATGACTACTACAAGAAGGTAGAATGTTTCTACTAAAAGGAAGAAATGAGCAAATTATTCTAAACCCCAATATGGAAGAGCTTAAGAGACCTAATCAAAACAGAGAACTCCAAGGCCATTAGGCAGTCATCTAGGCCATAAGAGAGAAGAAGAAGGCAACAGAAGGAAATGAGTCATTCACCATCAAAACGAAACTCAAACTGCGGTGATGAAAATATGTTTTCCAAGAGGTCTCCAATATCTTATCCAAGACCTAAAAATGGGAAAAAGGCATGAGAGTCAAGTTGAGGGCATGCCCTAGGCTCAAACTATCATTTATGCTAAAAAAGAGTATCTTGTAGTTTTAACAAAGTTTCCTATAGGTTTCCTGTAGTTTTAACAGAGTTTCCTGTAGGTTTCCTGTAGTTTTGATAGGAATTACAATAGGATTACCTAGTTTTCATCTAAATGCATTTTGAAGGTGCTAGAGGTGTCCAAATGGTAGAACAAGGTAGCAAAAGGTTGACAAGGATATGGAAGACCTTTCCAAACTGAAAGATATTCAAGAACCCATCTTGAATAAGGGGAAGAAGGAAAGCTAATGGTCTCAAGAAACAATGATTTTTCTTTGCACAAATATTTTTTTGGGCTTGTCCTTGCAGAACTTACAACCAAGATTTTTAATTTACAAGAGAGAGGCCACTAGGGCCATGAATGAGGCACAAGGAGGTCACTAAGTTTCTTAGAGGATGAGCAACATTTTTAGCAAGGGGGTATGATGGGCCTCTAAATTAGACATAAATTAAGGCCCATGCCTCTAAATTAAAACATAAAATAAGGCCTATGACCATCCTTCAACACATTAAACCTCTCTTTCTACATTAGATAATTTATTTTTAACTTTAATATATTCATTATGAAGGTTTATTAATAATTGGATATTTGTGCCTAATATTATTTATTTTTGTGGAATATTATGAGAATATTGGGCAGATTATGAAGAATTGGAGGAGCAGATAATTTAGGAACTTTTTCCCTACTACAGGAGGATCAATAATAAATAATAAATCAACAAAATATTATGGAATTATGGCACAAATTGTGGAAGTCCAATGACTGAGAAAATCTAGGAATGTGTTCCACTAATCAAGGGACCAGACGCACTAATCAAGGGATTTTGGTGGGGAAAGATTTCTCCATTCATGGGGAATGATTCCTAATCATTTTGTATAAGTATCAAGTCGAATTTCCCTCTAGGGAGTGATTTTCATTAGTGTTCTTGTGGAGAGAACTTGTATTTTTGCAACTCCATGGTATTTTCTTGAGGGGATGTAATTGTATTGATGAAATAATGAAGATTGGTGTCATAATCAGCTTCTAAATCTTGTTCTACTCCATAGGTCTCTGAGTTTCCTTGGGCTTGGCCATCCTATGAGCCTCAGAGCCCTTTTGGATCATCTTCTTTCCTACTTTTCACTCCTTATTCACATGCATCTCTAGTTTTTATTTCTTTCTATTTCTGCATTTAGTATTAATGATTTATTGTTGTAGGATTGAGGTAAATGGTTGATTTAAGTTCTTTTGCAAGATCACAAGCACTATTTCATCCTTGGAAAAGCTTTGTAAGTTCATAGTAGTCATTGATTTTCTTGGATTAGTCTTCCTATTCCCAAATCTAGATTGCTCGACCTCATTTTTAACAAAGAACAATAAATTTATGCTATTTTTTAAAGCATGCTAACAAGCTTCAATCAAGTTGGTTCCACTTGAATTAGATCACAAAAACATTCTAGTTCATAAAAAAAATCACCCCATTGCATTTGCACTTGATTTGGCTAGGCATTTTTTAGATTTACTAGCTCACTAGTTCTCGAATTTCTAGATTTTTGACTTGTAATGTTTTTTATTTATTTTTGCATGGGTTAACAAAGGTCTTTTTGAGTGATTCCACTTGGAATAGGGACCTAATACATCCTAGTTAATAACAAAATTTGCCCCATCCAATTTGGATTTGATTTTCTTGGTCATTAAACCCTCACCAATTTCATCATTTCACAAGGAAATGTCTCCAAGATTTTTGAGCAAATCCATCCATCTCCCAACTTTGGTTTTGAGTTTTGAAGTGGTCCTAGGCACTCCCTTGACTCATCCATCCACCAACCACCTTCCCTAATCTTTCCATCACCTTAAAAATCCATCCTTTTTCTCTCGATTGTATCCTGTAGGTTTTTAGGGGATCTTCTATGTTTGTAGTACATCCTGTCAGTTTTCCTGTAATGGTCTGTTTTGAGGCCGAATTGAGGGAAAATCTCCAGGAATCTTCACAAGGTCACCTAAGGGTCTCCCAAGCCTTCCAACCATCCACCGTAATCTCCAAGTCACCTACCACATCACCAAAAGAGATTAGCTTTCACACTCTCACATGAAAAAAGAAAAAAAGAAAAACAAATTTATTTTATTCATTTACATGCACACCTGTAGAATGTTTGATGGTTTGAATCCGTGTGCTTAGGACAATAGGATTGCATACATGTTAACTCAGAATTCTTTTGAAGCAAACCCTCTTAGTATTTAGTTAGAAAATGGTGTGTTTTAGCATTTGATTTCAGTCTCTTTCCTTGCAATTTCTTTCTCTCAATAGGTTAAGGTTCCATTTCGAACATTTCATTTTCTGCAATTAGTTTAGGATTTGACTTTAGTACATGCATTCCATTACATCATGACAATAAAGTAAGGACACATTGTATGCTGCACATATAGTGCCGATACCTCTTAAGTTTGTACGAACCCCGGGTTGATAATTAAAGTTTGTAGCCTTGGGAGTTGCAACATTCTTTTTGCAATACCGAGGCTCATCAATGTGCCTGGTGAGTGTTTGATCATATGTGTGTCAAAGTTATTTCACTACAGAGGGGAGACAAATTGAGCCTCTAAGAGAGAGGTAGTAGTACCACCCTAGTAGAGACACACATGAACAAGAAAGGTCCGCACAAAATCAAGCAGAATAGTCCATAGAGATGTGACAGTGATTGAAACCAATATAACGAGGAAGATCTATCTAATATCCAACGGAATAGTCGATGAGGATGTGGCAACGGTAATAAAAATTATAACACATTCTCAATATGATAAGTACCAAAATGACCAAAATAGTTCAACTACTTTAGCACAAATGAAAGAAAACGTGAATTACAAACATTCAGATAATAGTCTTACAAATATCCATAATCCATGCATGAAGAACACACTGACCTTGAAGGCTTCTGTTATTAAGTAAAATTTCCAAGACGCATGTATACATTGAACATCACTAGCTCTAATAATGGAGTGTTGGAGCCACTCCTTTCTCCTCAAAAGAACTGATCTATCTCTTTAGTGCCTTGCGGGGGGAGCCAAGGTGAAAAGTCGTTTGCTCATATAATGAGGGAGTATATATAACCAAGGGGTGATGTTTCCCCTTCCTTGTGACTCTTTGACTACCCTCATGATTGTTTGACTTCCTTTTTCTTTTCAACTTTACATGACTCTTCGTATTCCACAGATTTCCTTTGGACTTCACTTTACAATACATTTCTGAAACATATGTTACATCATTGGCCACAAGGTGTGGCATGTGACCACTCATGACATGGCATGACATGACACTGCTGACATGGACTACATGATGATGTGGCAATGTCAAGCCACTTTTGCTTCTAAGTGTTGAGTGTTTACTTCTTATTTTCACCTCTGTATGACTTGGTGATAAGGAATATTCAATGATATTAAGTCTTGAGTTGTGATCGCAAACTGATGTCCCTTTTGCTTTCTTGTGATTGATCAACTTCCATGTTCAACTACAAGAGTGTCTTTCAACATGTTTCCCTCATTCATTTCTTTCTTCATCATCTCACCATAGCATGGTAAGGTACTTGTACCTATAAATCATTCATGACAAGAAGTCATCAGTCTGATAAACCCCTAGTCTAAGATGGTGCACATTAATCTAGTGACTAAGTCTAAATAGGGTGACAGTCTGGAAAAGAGGCTTAATAACTACACGATTGTGAAACTCAAATATTCAGGGGTGAAGCTTGAGCCTTAAGACTGCTCAATGCATATTTTAGGCTGGGTTGAGGAAGAAAACTGCTTAGTCTAGGAGCTCAGGATGATAGGCTAAGGGGACAGGCACTAGATCAACCTTTTACACAGTTCTGGAGGAAAAATGAGCCCAGGTAACTATGTAATTAAGGAGTTCAAGAGCTCAGGGTTGAGGCTTGAGCCTTGAGACTGTGCGGTGCGCAATTTAAGCTAGACTGAGGGAGAAAATTTGTGCAGTTCTGGGAGCCAGTGAGGCAGGCTGAGGGGATGGACACTGAGTGAACACACTACGTATTCCCAAGAGATAAGGGAGGCTGGGAAATTACACAACTGTGCATTTCAGAGGCTCAAGGAATGAGATTGACACTTGTGATTGCAGAGTGCATAGTTAGGGCTAGGTTGAGAGAAAGGAATGCGCAATTCTGGAGGCCAAGGCCAAATCTTGAGCACAGAAATTGCATAATGAAATAGTCCTAAGAGCCAGGAAGTTCACATTGTGCAGTACCATGGGGTAAGGTCACATCTACGGGACTCAAACTACGCAGTGCGCAGTTCAAGGAGGCCAAGTGAAGCCAAGTTTCTTAGTCGGAAAGCCTTCTCAGAAATGGCAAAGTGTAAGACTAGTTGGACTGATGTGAACAATGATAAGACTTCGACTATGATCTCACGCTAATACATGATGACACAATAACATGGATCACCCAGGACACATGAACAATGCATTTCTCTCTGTGCGACAACTTTTTGACCAATTACAACAAGTACAACACTTAAGATAGACTTTGGGACCACCCTGATGACACTTGTGCGATAGTGCTCAAAACTTTGTGAATGAGTGCAACAGATGTTTACATAGTTATAAAAACTCATATACATAAATATATACCCTTGAAACCATCATAACATGCTTCTACACGTTATGCGACAATGATGATAGTTTACCCAACTTTCAAAGGGAGAAAAATACCTCAAGAAAGTTTATGAAATAAGCTTCGATGTTTGTGACAACAATGTGCAAGACCAAGGAAGGCTCAGAAATTTAGTGTAATACAAAATTTTGGAGGGTGTTGTAGCAACTACAACATACCTACATTAGATTAAAAATGTTAAACATTACATGTTAAACATTTATGCTTGAGATCTACCCCCATATTGGGTTGTAGAGAGCCTCTCGATGCAAAAAACTAGAGGTATGGTAAATAAATAAAACATCTTTTTATACTTACTCCAAAGGTATGGTAAATAAATAAAAATATAAATAAACTAGAGGTATGGTAGATAAATAAAACCTATTTTTATATTTACTTCATAAACCTTTTATATTTACTAAAACTCAAAAAAAGTGTTTTATTTACGTCAAGCCTATGGGCCATATACCATGGGACAAATTATTATTAATACCATGGGTCAAATACCATATTTATAAAAGAGGTATGGTAAATAAATACATATAAAATAGGTATGAAGAGGTATGGTAAATAAATAAAATATATCAAATAGGATTAGAAATCAACGTTAAAAATGATTTTGGCTAATGCCAACCAAAACAAAAATTAAATAACCATAAAAATAAACAATTAAAAATCAACCAGAGGCTCATTCTACAATCCAGTGTTTCACTTTAATTCTACTTGGTTCTTTGATATTTCACTTTCACTCTTCAAGTAATAAAAAAAATATTTCCATGTCTATTTTAAATAATACAATTTTATACAACTTTATAGAGATAAAGTAATTAAAAAAATATATTTCTCTTATAAATATCTCAATATAGAACTTAAATAATTGGTTTGAATATCCATATTAACTAATCTATTTCTCTATGATCTGTCTCTCTCTCTCTCTTATGTGTGTATTAATGTTTACTTTAGTAAAATATTTCAATGCTCGAAAATAAAAAGTAATTAAAGATAAAATAATGTAGTTACTTGTTAATAAGAGGAAAATATGTTACTCATTCAATTTTTAATGTAAAATATTAATAATGATAAAATATTCAAAAATATAATATAAACAATGAAAAATTACCACTTTAGATCTATCTTAATCACATATTTACCAAGCACAAGAAGGGCTTAAATCTCTTGAGGTGTAACCTTTTTTCAAGTTTGAAATTTGTAAGTATGTCATGTCCTCAAAACAAAATAAAAATGATTTTGGCTAATGTCAATCAAAACAAAAAAAACAAAAATTAAATAACCATATAAATAAACAATTAAAAATTGATGGTCATGTGTAGGTATGTGACGTCCTCAAGACATAATAAAAATGATTTTCGCTAATATCAACCAAAACAAAAAACAAAAATTAAATAACCATATAAATAAACAATTAAAAATGGACGAAAGACTCATTCTACAATCTAGTATTTCACTTTCATTCTACTTGGTTGTTTGATATTTCAATTTCACTCTTCAAGTAATAAATAAAATATTTCCATGTCTATCTTAAATAATACATTTTTATATAACTTTATAGAGATAAAGTAATTAAAAAAAAATTATTTCTCTTATAAATATCTCAATATAGAACTTAAATAAATTGTTTGAATATCCATATTTACTAATATATTTATGGGTGAACTCTCTCTCTCTCTTTATTATGTGTTTATTAATGTTTACCTTAGTAAAATATTTCAATGCTTGAAAATAAAAAGTAATTAAAGATAAAATAATGTATTTACTTCTTAATAAGAGGAAAATGAGTAACTAATTCAATTTTTAATATAAAATACTAACAATGATAAAATATTCAAAAATACAATATAAACAATGAAAGATTACCACTTTAGATCTATCTTAATCACATATTTACCAAGCACAAGAAATGATTAAATCTCTTGACGTGTAAATCTTTTTTCAATTTTGAAATTTGATCCCTCTTAAAATGAATCTATGCTGGTTGAGCCGAGAGGCTCATTCTACAATCCAGTATTTCACTTTCATTCTACTTGGTTCTTTGATACTTTACTTTCACTCTTCAAGTAATAAATAGAATATTTCCACATCTATCTTAAATAATGCAATTTTATATAACTTTATAGAGATAAAGTTATATATATAT